>JAHWFP010237411.1:89444-121442 GCA_023313725.1 Lithobius niger
TTTCAAGTTACTGCATCTATAAAAGGTGGTGAGTAGTATGTGGAATTAAGATTATGATTTTGGAGCTACCTATTCTCAAAGTTACAATTAATTGGGAAATTCTACAGTAATTGTTATAAGACATGTATCACTTGAAAGCTACTTCTTAGTCGAAAACACAATGATAACATCACAAGTGCACAGTATACCCCAACATGGGCAAATTTAATTACGTTATTTACCTTGGAAACATTTCTGGTCATACTTCATAGATAAAGGACTAAGATTTTCTGAGGAAAAGATGCCCCACCCCCCTGCCCAGACCCCACCTGTACTACTAAATGCTATAGTGAGTTAGCTTAGTGTTTTATTAGGACACATCGGACAAAAGCAGGAATTTTTTTATATGGCTTAGTTACTATATGGACAATAAGGAAATGGGCTGCTCCATGCAATCTGAACACATATTGGACTGAAGCAGGCCTTATATACCAAAAAAAGTAACAAAACTACATATAGGGATGCACTTTTCACGGCCATTAATACACCGATCAATATAATATGCTGAAACTTACTGCAGTAGTTCTATAGATCATTTATGACAAATAACTTACGAGAAAATTTCGAAAATCCCTCACTTCTGGTAAATAGTTTTTATCACATAACTCCTAAACCATTTAACCGACAGGTTTCAAATTTTGCACGCATATTCTAGAGACTATTTACGTCAAATAATATATAATGACATTTTGTTGAAGCTCAACCGGAAGTGGTGTAAATGTCAGTTCCGGTATTTCTTCACTTAATAACTTTTAAACGGGTTAGTCGGCAGAATCCAAATTTTGCACATACCTTTCTTACATCTATGACAATTAATGTTACACTAGAAAGTGTCGAAAAGCCAACCGGAAATGAATAAACAACTTATTTCCAGTAAATAGTCTATCACGTTAACTCCTAAACCGTTTAACTGATATGTTTAATATCATTTGATAGGTGTCAAATTTTGCAGGAATATTCTAGAGACCATTTTACGTCAAATAATATCTAATGATATTTTGGCCTAACTCTACCAGAAGTGGTAGTACTGTCAGTCCCGGTAGGATTTCTTCGTGCAGATGCACATTTCTTAAACGGGTTAGTCTTTTACATTGTTTTAAGCAGAGAAAAAGTGCGCAAGCTGTTATTGTCCTAGGATGTTTTTTTATTCACACACGGTCTCAGTCAGAGCATGGCAACAATCAAGTATAAGTACAAGAAATTATTATTTATTTATTTATTTATTTAATCTTACAGGAGTCTACAAGAAATTATTACTACTGTTTGCAACAATGGCTTCGAGGATACAGCTTGCAATCCCTCGGATGCAACTATAATACTCCTCGGCCTTGTCTTCGAAGTTATTGTGGCCTATCTTTCGTGAAGTAAAACTTTGCATCGTAACCATTGTTGCAAACAGTGGTAATAAACTATACTTATACAATGTCCCTGAATGAACCAGCAAATTAAGGGCGCTATGTCCTAGACTGATTATCGGAAGTGACATGTATATTCACATCCGGCAGTTGTTCTGCTTTCTCATCGAACATTATTTATCATAAATGTAAGAGAGGTATGTGCAAAATTTGGAACCTGCCGACTAACCCGTTTAGAAGTTATGTATTAAGTGAAGAATTACCGGAACTGACATTTACCATCACTTCCGGTAGAGCTACAACAAAATGTCATTAAATATTAATTGACATAAATGGTCTCTAGAATATGCCTGGAAAATTTGAGACCTGATCTCTTCCCAAGCTCCACAGATGGAGCCACTGCTCGCCGCATCTTATCCCTCCTCCCAAACCGGAAGCACAAACACGTGCAGGAAATTCAAAACAACTTCCCGTTTCTCCAAGTCAAAAGCCTGAGGAAGGTGGGAGATCTATCTAAAAGATAAAAGACCACCGAAAATTCACACCTTGATTTGTGACAATCAAGGGAGAATTTTGGTAAATAGCGTACCATGTTTAATTAATTTGAGACCTGTCGCTTAAATGGTTTAGGAGTTATGTAATAAAGACTATTTACCGGAAGTGAGTTGTATTTCCACTTCCTGTTGGATTGTCGACATTTCTCACAGAATGTTTTTTTCATAAATGATGTGCAGAACTAACTTAGTAAGTTTCAGCATATTACATTGATCAGTTTATTAATGGTTGTGAAAAGTGTTTTCCTGTGTCTAGTTTTCTTGCTATTTACACATTTTGGCTTATAAAAGTCCTGCTCCAGCACAAGGTATGTTCAGATTGCGTGGAGCAGCCCATTTTCTTATTGCCCATACACCAAATAAGCCACACACAAAAATTCATGCTTTTGTCTGCCAAGTCTTAATTATATCAAATGTTGTCACTAAGCTACCTCACTACTAAGTGAGTCTTGAATATTACGAATCCCTACATTAGTGCTAGTTAGTTACTTAAAAACCATTCCCTTCCCAACACAAACTGTCTGGCCAACACTAACCAAATCAATCCAACCCAAATGATCACATTTTCCTTGACTCATTACCTTTGCCATCTATACAATTCCCTCTTTGCAGTTAAAATAATAGAAATAGGTTCCTTGATACCACTGGCATTATTGAAGTTAAAGGATTACCAAAAGCAAGAACACACTTGCAAGGATCACAAAATAAGTAAGTGAAAATCTGCTTACTTGCGCTTGTGGGAATGAATAATTTCCATCTGGCGACGTAAAGAACGCCATACCATTTTGATATGTATATGGTACCCCATTATGGTACATAATTGTACCATTGGGAACAACATGAGTAGGATCTGCAGAGTGAAAGATAAAACCATCTGATATACCCTAGAACACACAAGTTATATGTTTAAAGAATTGTGTAAGTGATGGTATCCAATGACTCACTTATTTCCAACAAATCCCCAAATGATCTTGTAAAAGGCTGCTGCGAGAGAAAGCAGTATATAAATAAGTTGTAAAACATGCCTACTGGAAGTCCAACAATGTTAATCTGCACAGCACAATTTGGTGGTCCACTATGTAGATTGTAGTGGGATAAAGAGAAAAGTAGTTTAATAGTAATGATAATTATGATTTTTTACTTAATGCTTTTAACACTTACAATCTTTCTAAGGAAATCGTATGTAGCTTTCGTGCAAGAAAAAAACGCAGAGATAGCAGACTTATTATGACATAACGCACAACCAAGGAATCCCATATTAGCTAGCGTTACTATCAAGCCGATAGTGGATTTGACTCTGAACCGTTTACATTACGACATGTTTCCCAATAACACATTAAGGCAGATGGTTACAGACGAAATTTTGGCAATTGCCCGAGATGAAAACAGATTTTTAAAGATAAAATTAAGTTGTACTTTTCCTTAAATGCTTACCTTTAACCCTTTAAGGACTGCACTTGCGCTAAGAGCTCATAACTGACTTGTAGGAAACACATCATAGCGTCTCACCCACTTGAAGTAAAGGAATGAAACCTTGTTATTTTTTTCCTTAATGATCTGGCCTTTATTTCCTATTTTTTGTTTCACTGTTATTGCCTGGAAGTTTTCGATCTGACCTGTAAACCATGTTTGTACAGCGGGCTCATTTGGGCGCACCCGTCCCTAAAGGGTTAATTCGTTTAATTTAATACACCTAGGAAAATAGCAATAATGACACTGCATCTACACTTTGCCCTAATCCCAAGAAATGCCTGTATCCCATGTTCCCAACAATCAAACCGGCCAGGAGCTTTACCAATCACTTTAAACTTGCGGTGCACCAAGCTTATTGCTACGTTGCAACAATAAGACCTCTATAAAAATGAAACTTAATTTAGACCAATCACACCAAACAAGAAGTAATATTACTACTAACGACAATAATTGTTCAAATGCACAAACCGCTGGACAATTAAAATGAAAAGTTTAGTAAAACTCGGTTAAATATACAAAACACGCAAGAATACAGGATACATGTCTTCGGCGTAGCCAGCAAAAAATAACTGCTTAAACGATGCTTGAGCACGCTGATTGAGAGAGCAAAGCGAAAAAAAATCAGTGTTTATTAGCCAGCGAAAAATAATTGTTGCAACACCACTTGTGCGCTCAAGAACATACCGTTTTTTTTTTTTATGAAACAGTCAAGACTAGCTGGGCTGGCGATTCTAGTATCTATATAAGACTTAATTAGTGCTAGTTAGTTTTCACACTTTACCAACAGTCTTTTTATTTTATTTTATTTTATTTACTCTTGTTCTTAACAGCTTTTACTCTCGTCTTGGCTTTTGTTGACTCATCTTCACCTAAGAACAATGTTCAAGTAGCATTATTTTTATGTTCAAGTAGCATCGACAGGATAATCAAAATCCTCTTCATCGGTAGCAATGTTTGTTTGAACACGATGTGATTGCAAATCATAAGAGCGTTATAATCCTGCCTTTCTGCAGCTACAATAATTGGTCCTACTGCACACTTTTGAGGCATTTAGCGAATATGATGTTGAGCAGCTCAGTAACAGAGTGGTTTTTGTCTGTGGTGACTGGGTTCAGACCATTTGTAGTAACCTTCCAGCCCCACTTTAGAGGTGTTTTAATTTGAGACTTGGTGAAGCATCGATATCTCAAATTGTGAAGAAGAACGTTTTCTTGTTTCTGTTGTCTAAGCAGATTCTGCAGAAGGCTCTAAAAACACCGAAGCTGCCCTTTATAGGTTTTCATGCTTTTCAAATAGCTTCACGAACTTTAGTTTGCCCTGACTGAAAAACTGCAGTAGTGTCAGTACCACAAATCACACGAAGAAAAGAATGTTGTGATTGACAGAGGGTCGAAATCTCATGCAGTTTGGCAAATTTATAGTATCTTCAGAATATGAATCCATGACTAGTTGGTGAAGAGGTTGACCGTTTCGTTATTCTTACATCCTTGATTGGATTGAAAACAAACAAGCATCTAAAAACAAGGCAAAGGAAATACAGAAAACAATTTGCATTCACCAAACTGAATGAAATTTGCATCCCCGCCAGAAACAACATTCTCTTCTTACATGCGCTTAGGGGTGCTGACATTACTCTGTTCAGGCTTCCTAAGAGGGGAAAACTTGGGAAGCTCTGTGTTTACAGAGCAGAGCCATCTGCTGAATCTACTATGATAGCGGGAATACATTCACTCTTTTATTATATGGGGCTAATGAATGTTGATTTAACAATGTTTCGTCAAATCACTACATAAAGCACATTTAATCTGGCTTCTTCACGTCGTACAGAAGCAGCTGCTTCATTTCATTCATTTCGAACTTGCTACAAAATTCAGATATGGTTGTGGAAAGTGTTGCCACCTGCATAGTGAGGTTGGAAGGCTACTACAAATGGACTAAACCCAATCACCACTGACAAAGACTCTACTGATCTGCTTAATATTATATTATCTAAATGCCTCTTAAGGGCCTTAAAGGGTGCACTAGGCCCAGTAGTAGCTGCAGAAAGGCAGGATTACAATGCCCCGATTCACGATTTGTTTTAAGGGATTATCGCATTCAAACACGCACAATACCAACGATGATGAGTACCGATGATCCTGTCGATGCTTCACTTGGAACATTTCTTTGTGGATAGAGATGAATTACCAGCCGAGAGAGTGAAAGATTAAGAACAAGAGTAAATAAAGACAAAACAAAAAAAATTCAATATGAAAACTAATTAGCGCTAAAGTAACTGTCATATGTAGATGTGCATTCATTCATTGAAAAATCAAGTTTTTTATTTGATATCGTGATAACATCAGCTGACACACTAGAACTGGATGACTGGGACGTTTAATGATCCACATCACGGATTTGTTAGTCATTCTATGCAACAGAGGGGTACAGTAAAGAAGTAAACACACTCTGGCGCCTCTAGTGCTGAAACGATGCACCATAGTATAAAAATGTAGAAGAACCTTCTTGTTGAGAATTTTATGTAGATCACTTTTTGTAATTAAACATCTTTCTGTAAAGCAGATACCAAGTGAGATATTCACAAAGCGTTTTCCAAGATGGCCTGGCCAAAGCCACGACAACAGAGTAGTGCAAAATATTGTTTAGTGCTCTTATTCGGGAGATAAAATTTATTCCAGGTTTCCTAGATTTGTTTTCCGTATTCGGTTTTTTGGCTCCCTTATTGACTGGCCTAACCACCACATGACCATATGAAAACACCGGCAGGCGGTGGCTACTGTGGTTAGCAGACGACATCAAGAAAAACACAACACCACAAATCAAAAACACTGTTCGTCAAATTTTCGGTGGAAAATTGATTATGGAAGCATAAAGATGTTACAAAGATGTTCTCACTTTTATGTCATCCCCCTTGTTTTTTGCATTTACCTTCTGAAAAAGTGGACGAAATTTGTGGAAGTGTTTGTAACATCTTTAAGCTTCCATAATCAATTTTCCACCGAAAATTCAAGGAATAGCGTTTCTGATTTGTGTTGTTGTGCTTGTGTGTATCTTGAGATGTTGACCAAACGAACAACCTGTGGTAACTACAGCTATCCCAATCTTTTTTGAAAGACACCGAATAAAAAGAATTTTTAGCAGCACAACATCAAAACACATTTCTCATTGAATAACTTTGTACGCAAGTTGTGGTCCCCCAGCAACCCCAACCCACAAACCATCAACAAAATCCCTTGAATAAACTAACAATTCCTAAGAACAATCATCCAAAAGGCTACCAAGTTCACAAATTAAGTAGAACAACGGCTAGATGAACCAACTACCTTGCACTGCACTGATCTGAAACAGGACACTTAACCTGGCAGTCCACAATAATAGTTTATGAAGAACCACACAAACACCCTTCCTTTTAGCATGGGACCATAACCAAACATAATGTACCTTATGCCCAGCACCAAAGCAACCCTGCAGCAGCCCCTCACAGATCAGCAGAAAGGTTTACCACGTACTGAAATCTTTGCTAAGTTACAAAAACTGTCACAACATAAAGCCACCTCTGATTAATACATATACCTTTTAATGTTTGGCAATATACACATTAAGCAAGTTGCTTACTAGACAGCAAAAGCACATTTCAAAAACAATATTTTCCTACCTGTTTTTTTATTGCAGGAGCAATATTTAATTTTCTATCCTTCAAGACAATGTTGTCAGCCTACAACAGACAAAATAAAAATAAAAAATGCGACTTGTTCATAATAAAAAGAACATTTTGCCGGCCCACAGCCTGGCCAGCTAATAATGGGTTTCTTTTTGCCTAAAACATACTTAACCTGATAATTTTAGCATTACATTCCTCGAATGTGATGTTCCCCTGGAGGTTTCTTTGGCTGTACAGCCGCCTGCTTGCATGCCCCACTGCGCCTGCACGGCGCAGTCCTCCCTTATAAAAGCAAGAGCGTGGACGCTTTTGGCATTTATTTTCCTCTCAATGTGTCAGGCGGTGACTCGAGAGGGGAGGTAGGGCAGGAGTTAGGTTAAGTATGTTTTAGGCAAAACAAACCATTTTTAGCCGGCCTGGCTGGGGGCCGGCAAATTGTTTTTTCTTTATTGCCAAAACAACTTAACCTGATAATTTTAGCATTATCAGTTGACCTCGTCAAACTTGGTGGCTGGCACCACTTTGACGGGCGCCCCGGGATGCAAGCAGGCTGTCCCCCAAAAAGTTGCAAAAAAAAAACTTTGTACTTTGTTCAGAACAGGTGATGAACTTCGAAGTTTGGTTTCTTGCCCTCTTCACCGGTTGGCTTGCTTCCATCATGAGTGGCTAGCTTCCATCGTGGTTGGCTTGCTTCGGCTTCGTTCTGAGTACTTAAGGGGGATTGACTACTGTTCTGGCTGCAACGATGGGTCCCAGCCAGTGTAGTCCGATTTCTTACTTGACATTTCCCTCAGTTTGTGTGAGGGGGAGGTCGATGGGTTACCTTAAATTGTTGGTGCGTGGGTCACTTCAGTTGGAAGGCTTTGTAGTGTGTTAACGTTGTGGATATCGCCCTGATGGTATTAGGCATTTGAATCCTGTGTGGTCCTATTGCTTCGGAGATTTCGGTAGCTTGCAAGTCAGTGAGTAGAAGTAGGACAATGGAAGGGCCCTGGTGGTTGTTAAACGACTAACTGTTAGTCATTTGTATTCAACCGAGCGGGCTAGCAGAGTTGCGGTGGCCTTTGAGAAGTTCAAAGAGACTTGTGTTGGTTTGAAGTCGAGGCGTTGGGTTTTCCTTGGAGCCAAATGGTCGAACGAGTTGGATAAGTGTAGGGCACCATCGGCCGAAGGGCTGGTCACCAAAGGAGGCTGAATTCGTGGGGCGAAGGGAGCCACGGTGTGTCAGCTACGAAGGGAAGGCGTGAGCGGATGAGCTTAGCCGGGAACTACTTGTGGTTTGACGGGCCCGGATGACTGGAGTTCCGGTGATGACGGATTTGACGGGCGGATCGTCGAGGGAGGCTAGTTTAGTGTAGCGGTCCCGGGAGGCATCTGAAATGAGCCGTGGTGTAGGCCGTGGAGGGGTTCCGAGACGTCGAGCGAAAGGGATTCTGTGATTGGTGGAGAGAACTTCCACAGAGGGGAGGTTTTTAGCGGTGGTTGAGCTAGGAGTGTCGGCTGAAAGCCATGTTTGATGATCGAAAGGACGTTTGTGTTGTGGGTCAGTTCTTGCCAGACCGGGAAGAGGTGGGGGAGTATTGCGCCGACCGGAAGGCAGGAGGCATCATTGTTGGTACTTGTGAAAGGAGCTCCTGCCTCCTGGCAAGGGGTTACGGCTTCGGCGGTTGGGAGTTGCGGCTCTCTTTTTCTGGTTCCTTTCGCCGGAGTGGGAGGAGTCGGACCGAAAGGGTTGTTGGTTTCCCGGCTGAAAGGATGTCCGGGAAGTGAATAAGTCTTTCAGGCGTAGGAAGTGAGGCGGACGAAGGGACAGTCTGGGCGGCCGACGTTGAGGGCAGTGCCGGCAGCGAAGTGCCTTGAGTAGCGGGCGGAAGGGAGGTCCTTCGTTTCTTCAAAACACCCGAAGGGGAAGGAGCGCATCGTTTATGGCTTTCATGGCTTGAAGTGAAGGCGACCCAATCTTGAGTACGGGCGTGACGGGTAGAAGACGTAGACGATGGCGGTGGCATAGGGTTGTCTTTCATCGTGCGGACGGCGTTAAGGACGATGTCATGTACCTCGCTACCTGTGATACTATGGCCTAGGTGTGAAGAGTTTGATGAGAGGTCCAACGGAGAGTTCCGGGCAGGTGAAAGAGCTGTGGCTCGATGGAGATTTCTCTTAGTTTCACGGTAATTGTCCTTCGCAAGTTGTAAGTTATGGCGAAGGGAAAAGAGATCCACGGGTTCGACAGGTGGGGTACGTTGGCCGGCCTGAAGGGGAGATTCTGAAGGGCGTTATCATGGCCGAAGGGAGCGTCGGTGAACGGCACAGGGGTGATTAGCTTTGTGGTGGCGAGGTCGCAAGCGGAGATCCAGCGGTTGTCAAGAGCGAAGGGAGCAAGAGCACGAGGGAGAGTCTCTCGCACAAGGCGTTGGCGATCATCGATGAAGGGTGGGCCAAAAGAGATTGTTTGGGCCTGCGTAGGGACGAAGTAGACAAAAGGGGGGGGGGGCATCCTTCCCATGGAATCCACAGGCGTGTGAAGGGAAGGTCTGACACCGAAGGGAAAGTGCCGAAGGGAAGGCACCGAAGGGAGAACACCGAAGGGATGACGCCGAAGGGAAGGCACCGAAGGGAAGACGACGAAGGGAAGGCATCGGGGTCTGCGTTGAGCAGGGTGGAGGTGCAGATGAGGATGGGTCTGCAGCGTCGGAACGGGTGGCGAATGGCTGAGCTTGACCGGGAACGTTCAGTGGGTCGTGGGACCGTGAGACATAGGGAGTCCGTGTGGTGACGGACGTAAACGGTCAAAGGGCGGAGGGAGTCATGACATTTTCTGTGTGTCATGCAGCGATGGGGCGGGTTACTGAAGGCGTTGTCCGCCAAAAGATGGGGGATCCAAGGAGCCGAAGGTAGGTGGGGTCTGGCTGAAAGGCGATGTGTGCGTTCTCGATGATGAACTTGATGGAAGGCTACGATTCCAACCGAAAGGCAGGGGTGAAACACCAGCCTGGACTAATGGGAGGTGGAGTGGTGCCGGATGAAGGAGAAGAATCGGCAGAGATGAGTGGCCGTTTGGGCAGGAGCTGGAGACGAAGAGCTGACAGGTCATGTAGCCGTCATTCGTATAGGGAGTACCGCGCATGCGCGGTTGGATCTATGAGGCGGCCATATAGCAGCTTATTTGAGGCTATTATGTTAAGATGACAGGTGTTGGATTTTCCGCAGTGAAAAAGACGATTGCCTTGGATGAGACGAACATCAGTGTGAGCAACAAATGTTGTCTTGAATTCCATTCGAGACGTGGGGTGGTCATGGGTGAGACAGCAGCAAGCGATGTCGATGGTTTCTGGTGTGATACTTACCTCAAAACCTGAGTTTTAATCACGAATGAGGCAGGCATCAGTGGACAGGAACTGTAGACTTGATTTTCGTTCGAAAAGAGGGGTCAGCCACGGTCGAAGCAGCAGCAAGAGATCAAGACGTCTTCCAACCTGACTCTTCAGTCAGAACGTGGGTTTTTTTTTTCTTTGCCACGCTGAGACGAGCAGCAGTTTGGACAGCAGCTGGTGACTTGATTTTCACTTGAGACGTGGGGTCAGCCACGGTCGAGACAAGCAGCAAGTGGTGTAAACGGCTTCCGTCTTGGTTCTTTACTCAAAACATGGGATTTAGCCACGAGTGAGACGAGCAGCAGTGGACAGCAACAGTGGACTTGATTTTCACTCGATACGTGGGGTGAGCCACGGTCGAGACAAGCGGCAGGAGGCGTAGACGGCTTCCGCCTTGGTTCTTCATTCAAAACGTGGGATTTGGCCACGAGTGAGATGAGCAACAGTAGACAGCAACAGTCGACTTGGTTTTGCTCGAAACGTGGGGTCAGCCACCACGGTCAAGACAAGCAGCAAGTGGTGCAAACAGCTTCCATCTTGGTTCTTCACTCAAAACGTGTGATTTTGCCACGAGTGAGACGAGCAGCAGTGGACAGCAACTGCTGACTTGATTTTCACTCGATACGTGGGATGAGCCATGATCGAGAGAAGCGGCAAGCGGTGTAGACGGTTTCCGTCTTGGTTTTCACTCAAAACGTGGGGTGAGACGAGCAGCAGTTGACAGCAACAGGACTGGATTTTCACTCGATGCGCGGGGTGAGCCACGGTCGAGACAAGCGGCTTCTAACTTGATTCAGCACTCAAAGCGTGGGTTTTAGCCACGAATGAGACGAGCAGCTGAGTAGACAGCAACAGATGACTACATTTTCACTCGAGACATGGGGCAGCCAAGACGGGCTGTGGAGAACAGGAACAGTGTTGGCCCTTCACTCGAACGAGGTCTTGAGTCTTGACCCAGTTGTTCGCTTTAAAACTTGATTGAGATGACATCATGTAACCAAAGCTCGGCAGCAAATACGATCGTTGTCGGAAACAATCGAAACCGAAACGGGAGTAAGACGGGTTGCCTGCAACATGTTACATCCGGGAATCTGGTGCAAGAAGCGGCCGAAGAGGCTTGAAGTCCAGCGAGGCGATACGCCGAAGGGAAGGCACTGAAGGAAGACACCGAAGGGAAGGCGTCGAAGGGAAGGCACCGAAGTGGAGACGTCGATGCCGGCGGGAAGGGCGGAGGCTGGTAGGGCGGGAGCGTTTCTGTCTGAAGGCCAAAGCCGAAGGGAAGCCGTAGGTGCGGATGCAGTCAGCCGGGACGGCGATGAGCGTCAGAGAAGGTTGGCGAGCTTCAACACGGGACAAAGAGTCTCGAACCAGGCGAAAGGCAGGTAACAGAGCGAGGTGGAGGCGTTAAACGACACGATCGCTGGAGGAAAATGAATGCCGAAAGCATCCACGCTCTCGTTTTTATGAGGGAGGACTGCGCCGTGCAGGCGCAGTGGGGCATGCAAGCAGGCGGCTGTACAGCCGAAGAAACCTCCAGGGGAACATCACATTCGAGGAATATAATGCTAAAAAATTATCAAGTTAAGTTGTTTTGGGAATAAGGAAACATAAATTGCTGTTAACAAGATCTATAACACCCAATACAAACCATTCAAGTTGGGATCAGCTGCGAACCTTGGGGGTTCTTGCACACTTCATCATTTAGTGTTGGAAGTTAAAAATTAAAAACAGTTTTAACAATAAACGAACTTTCTACCGACACAAAACTGAAAATAATTGCTTTAAACTTTACTACAGTACGACATAATCATATATCCTAGCCTAGGAGTGGCACGATAATCGATAATATCGCGAAAAAAATTTTCGTCGATTATCGTATCGCCCTTTCTCCTTCGCAGAATCTTCCCCACTGTGTTAAAAGATTGGGATCCTTTCCTATGCCTACGGCGCGTTTTTACCTCAATACAGTCTTTCTGCAAAATATTGCGTCACTTCCACCTCTATCCCACTTCCCCCTACCGTGCTTGCGTCCACTCAACTCTTTTTCTTGCCGCTGGCGCATGCAGTCAGAAATTTTTGAGCTGAGATTATTGAATTACTAAGAGGAAAATGCGTTTCGAACGATCGTTTTCACAGTTGAACTGGAGTGTGCCACCTTTCAAAGCAAGCAGCGTGGCTACGAGGCTACGCGGTTGGTGGTGAGTATTTTCTATCGAGACTGGTTGGAGAGTATTAAGATGGCGGCCGGCATGGTGATGGCAGATTTTGCGAGAATGAAAAACGTGGCGGCACTTGTTAAGCCGGCCAAGTGCACTCGCAAGTGGATGTAATTGCTTGAGAAAGTGCGGCAGTGGTTTAGTACGGATTGTCAGGTTCGTAGTGGTTATTTTTGGTTTGTGTAGCCGAATTTGGGAGTAATGAGGAGATAGTGAAAGAGACGTGCGTTTGGGAGTTGAGATGTGAAACCCATTGTCGGAGTCGGTAACTGACCGAACCGACGGAAACCGCAAGTGGCGGACTGTGGAAAACAGTAGTTGTTGGTGGTGGAAAAACGTACGATTGGCTCGGTTTAAATTTTTTTTTGGGCGATGCGGTACGCAATGGCGTCGGCTCTACCGAGCGTGAGTAGATGATTTTGTGTGTGTGCGGTTGGATTGTTTGGAAAACAAAAAGCTGGAACGGAGCTTAAAAATGGTGAGCACGTGGCCTGCTGGAAGTTTGACGGGCCGTCGTGCAGACTGGGCGGCCATCAGGGTGTCGCCGCCGGTGTTGGATATTGTAGACGGGTCTAGAGTTGGGAAATACGCCACTGCTGAGGGCGGTTTCGGCGAGAGGGACGATGCGAAAGGGATTGCCCCAAAATTGAGCGAGATGTTGGCTCAAGGTGTAATTGAGAGGGTGAAAATCCGGAGTGTGGGATTTGTATCCCCGATTTTTTCAGTGTCGAAGCCAGACAGATAGGTCAGGATAACTTTGAATCTGAAAGGCTTGAATAAGTTTGTAGTGGTGAGAAAGTGCTACTTGGATACACTACCAAGGGTAGTGGAGCATTTAAAGCCAGGGTGGTGGATGGCAACCATCGATCTGTCTCAAGCGTATTATGCAGTGGCAATAAAGGACGGTGCACGACGATTGTTAATGTTTTCCTGGCAGGGTAGTCTGTACCGCTTTGTGTGATGCCGTTTGGTTTGGCTTCGGCCCCGGGTATGTCAGTGGTGAGGCGCTTCTTGCGCCGGGACGGTGTGTTAATTTTCATTTACCTAGATGATTTTGCTTTCATAGTTCCGTCCGCAGCAGAGGTGTGGCATGATGTGCAGAGAGTATTGGAAACCTTGCGGAAGTTAGGCTTTTTCGTAAATTACGGAAAGAGAGTTCTGGTACCGTCGCAGGTTTTGAAATTTTTGGGTTATGATGTTGGATCTAAAGTCAGCCCATTTTGTGCTGCCACCTGAAAAACAGGCTCGTATGGTACGATTGGTTGCGGTACTGCAACGGAACCCGGTCATGGTTGTTAAAGAGCTTCAAACGTTGTTGGGCCTGGCGGAAAGTTTGTTGTGTGCTGTGGAGAACGGCAAGTTGCACACACGTTGGTGGCAACAAGACCTGGTGACCTGGTGTCGTGCGGGGGTGCACGAAGGAAGCCTCTCGCAAGGGTCTTGTGAGGATTTAAACTGGTGGGCAAAGGCTCCGAGTCACACGGTGGTAGCTAAATCCTGGGTCTCTGGGGAGACCGCAGTAGTGGTAACAACGAACGCTTCGGACATGGGCTGGGGAGCGGCCACAGGGGATTCGCAGGCGCAGAGAAGGTGGCAACCCAGGGAGGCTGCCTTGCATATAAATGTTAGAGAATTATTGGCTATGCTAAAAGTGCTAGACGTTTTTGGAGACCTGGTCAGGGGACGGGTCATACGAATCCTTTCGGATAACGTGGTCGCCGTGTCGTATGTGAATCATCAAGGGGGGGACGAAGTCCCTGATGCTTAATGCCATGGTCCGTAGCCTAGAGCAGCGTAGAAGTCAGTTGGATTGTGTGGTACAGGCGGCATTTGTGCCAGAGAAGTTGAATCTGACAGCGGATGGTCTGTCTCGAAATTTCTGGGACAGATGGCTTCCGATTGTGTACTGCGGCGTTCCAGAAGATTTGTCGGTGGTTTGGGACGCCAGATATGGACGTGTTCATATCAGATGCGACGGCCCAATTGTAGCGATTTGGGTTGTGGGGATGCTGCACAGGGGCAGAGTTTGTAGATGCGTTCAGTGTGAGCTGGGGCCCGTTCTTTCCGTACCTTTATCCCCTTGTGTCCTTTAATTGGACGTTGCGTAGACAAGCTCATCATGGATCGAGTAAAATGGGCGGTACTGATGACACCGGACTGGCAGTGTGCAGCCTAATTCGTCCGGCTGTTTGCCTGCGCCAGGGAGGGACCGTATCCCATGCAGAGCGCAGGGCCCTCCTTTGGGACCCTTACTTGGACGCCGAGGTGGCGGATGAGTGGGGTTCCTGGGTGGTCTGGAGTGTAGGTACTGGATGATTACCAAGTGAGACCAAGATCACCACATACATCTTCGGAGCGATTCCGAGGTGTGCACTGCTTCCCAATCTATCCCAATCTTTTAACACAGTCCGCCTGCCTCTCTGCATGGAATCGTACATGCACAGCAAGAAAAGAGTGAGCGGACGAGAGCAGGGTAAAGGGAAGTGGGATAGGGGCGGAAGTGACGCAATATTTTGCATAAATAACTGCATTAATGAGGTAAAAATACGCCGTAGGCATAGGGAAGGATCCCAATCTTGTAACACAGTTTCGTCGGATTCCACTCAGAGAACTTACCTAGCCTTTAAGGGTTGGTTCAGAACCCCTCCCCTCCACAACTATCGAAGTATTTAAACTAGAAACAGCTGCGAACGACAGCACTTAAAAGTAGCCCCCCGACCAACGAACAACCAACGACAAATCAGTCAACACTGCTGAATGAGTAGAGCTAGAACGCTTGTTTCAAACCAACCATCATATTTTGCTTCAATATTTATTTAAGAAATTATGTCACCATTAATATAGCAATTTTTTTTAGGCGTTCTCAACAACTAGCATATTGCAGATATGTTCGAGAAGGCAAAGAACATTAATCGAAGCTTCGAAGAATTCTCTACCGCCATCTTGCACTTTGTCTATAGTGTCCTAGCGACTTGTCAGCCATTGGTCGTTCGGCCAATGTCAGTCCGCTTACGAAAAATATGAAATATTTGTGCTTGCTACGATCAACAACAAACGACTGCAAATGACCAACTGAAGGGGTAGTCGTCATAGCAACGGTCGGTCGCATTGGAGAATTCGTAACGGTGTGAATGGACTATAATTATTTCAAAACTGCAGCACAACAAAATCAAATTCAAAATCCTTTAGTACCCAAGAGCCTAAAATTGCTTCATTTTTTTAAATATTGTATTGTACTGTGTTCTTCCACTATGATTCAGTCTCGACGAAAAGAGATCATGATCTCGTCTCGTCAGGATTTAAACTCGTTTAAGATCAGAAGTTTCAGGAGTGCACTTCCGGGGCCCTTCTATTTCGGAATGTATAGCACTGGGCTATACCATGGAGGAATGAAGTAGGTTATGCCTATATTGCTATACCTAGATTGAACCAATGGCTTTACATACTACCTAAACTGAACCCCGTGACCTTTAGTTGAGACAGTAGTGCTAATCACTGAGCCACCCTGACCCACAGTAAGTAAAAGACTACTTTAACAGAAGCCAGTGACAATACATACATTTAAAAAAAATTCACGTTAAAATGAAAGGGTAGGGTGTTGGTTTAACAGAAAGCAATCACAAATGAAGGGGGAAGAAGGTAGGACGTTCGAAGGCCCGGTACACATATTTAAAAAAAAAATTCACAATACCACATATATGTATTACAAGATCAGATCAAACAAGATGAGTAAGAATTGGGCAAGAAACCCGAGGCATGCCGGCTCGTGCTGCCATCTACTGTTCTCGAACTAGTGGCATTACAAATTGGAGGTGTCGGAAGAAGGGTAATTGCTCCGAAATTTCTGTTAGACCTACTTAGAAATAGCGTGTGTGGCACGTTCTCGGAGATAAAGGTTTGAACTATGACTTAACAAGTCGTGTGTAATGTTGAAAGAAAGAATTTTCCGGTGATTCCTACAATCGTGTCACGAAGTTGATCCGAAGCCTGTTCGAACTTTACGGGTGTATTGTTACTGTAGTTTCTGTATTGCTACAATTGCATAGATCATGTATCGGAATGGATCCCTCTTTCAGTGGTAGAATGAATAGGGGCGCAACTATTCATTCTTTGCACAATAACAATGCTCTTAAAATAGCGTTTAAGAAAACCTGTGCCAATTTTACAAAACAGGACAGTGCAAGTATGTTTTAAGCCTTTGAAATTAGGAATGCAAATCAGAAGGCAGAAGTTCAGTTTATTGCTGCTTTATTCAAAACCCTCATTATTCTCCACATCTTAAAATAAAGCCTTTTTTAACCCGTTGAGAGCCTTAAGGGGCGATGTAAGTACCCAGTTCAGCACTCAAGTACACTGGAGATCCTGGAAGGTTGTGGGAAGGTAAGGGGGAGGCAGCCTAAGTAGGGAGAAACGGTAACTTTTTATTTGAAAAAATGTTCAAGTTTGTTATTCAAATTCGAACAGAACTGAAACTTACAGCTTTACAAAATATCCTAAGACTTCACATTTGTGGCCGAAAATGCAGGTATGTTAATATATGCAAATGGTCACTGCAATAACGATTTAAAGAGCCAACCAACAACAAATTATGTTTTATGGGCTCAGTTTCATTGTAACCGAGCATACAGAAAAACGCAGGTCTTTAATTGTGACCACTACGTACCTAAAATGAACCTATAGTCAATTCAGTCAAGCACCAAATTTTCAGTGTACCAGTTACATCAACTGGGAATGTACCACGCGGGCAAAGATGGCAGCCAAAGCACTTCGCTTGTGGTGCAGCGGAGGACAATGGTAGGGAAGCCCAGAGATTATAAGAAGAACAGTTTCCCAAAAGAGATGTGCCACATCACAGCACGTTCCCCTTTCAGTGGTGTCTGTGGCAGATTGGTTCAGTTCTCGTGCTTAGGCATGACTCTGGACAGAGGCGGACATTGCAATGTACACTCCGGAATTCGGAGGGCAAGATTGTAAAATTATTTGCAGAAAATCTCTCTACCAGCACTCTTGGCATAGGGTGTCAAATGCATGCTGATCATGCTACTGCTTAGACAGTTATGCACAAACAGCTACTACATCCCCACCATCCACAAAGAATTCAAGCAAAGGACCAGGGAAACTCTCCACTACGGCCGAATTTACACGTTGGTCTTTGCAGTGCAGTAAGCTACTGCACAATCCACCCTGCTGTCCTATTCATGGATGAGGCTTTACATGTGAGGGCATGTTCAACAGCTGCAAGTCACAATTGGTGTGAGGAAAATCCGCATGAACTGCTGTTCCACGCACACGGGCACACACGCATCATACCTGATATTCTGATCGACCCATACCTATCCCTCAACGCTTAAATGCTGCATTTACTCGAATTTTCTGGAACAAACTTCGCCAGAGCTGCAAGAGTGCATACCATTGGAGGTGCGTAGGATATGTGATATCAGCATGATGGTGCTCTAGACACTTCAGCATCAATGCAACACCTCTACCTCGACACAATTTTTCCATCCAACAGCGCATCCATCCATTACCACATACTATTAAAATACAGGAGTATTGTTTTAAAACTACAACAATAGTTTATTTGATCCTTGTGTTGTATATAGGCTCAAAACAGTGCAACAATTTATTAAAGATCAACAATGGCAAAATGTGAGTTCTAAACAATGCCCACAAATAAAAACGAGAATTTTAACCTATTAAAATTGGTTTTTACTATCATAAAAATACTTACCTTCAGTACTCACGCTAAATTCGCTTAATTTGGCTTTTCCCATGCTCAAACAAATAATTTACTTAAATTTTTGAATTTTCCGCCTGTTGCCCGTTTTCCCCGCCAGGCGCGCTGCGCAGTATACCTGCTGCAGCTGCCTGCCTCCCGTGGGGAAAACCCCATTCGCTTTCGAACCTTTCTCGTTCTTCAGCGGGGAGGCGGGCGGGTAGTACTGAAGGTAAGTATTTTTATGATAGTAAAAACCAATTTTAACAGGTTAAAATTCTCGTTTCTTACTATCTGCAAAATACTTACCTTCAGTACTCACGCTGACTTTGTCGTACCGGAGGTGGGGAAAACACAGAGAAAGACCTTACCATACGACCTAAACACCACAGGCCCACACTCACCTTAACGTTGAGTTGACTTCTTTCCTCTCATGTCTTGCCTGCTGGCGCCTGGTTCTTCTGAGACCCAGTCCACCGCTTCCGTCTCCTGAGGTGTCTTGCCTCCGGAGCTGCTCCTTCCCTGGATTCCACTGTGCACTTCTCGACGCCTACTGGCTCTTCTTAGCTCCAGTGACGACGTGTTGTGCTACTACTTCTGCGCCACTTTCTCCGCCTGTTTCTCGAAGATAGTGCCTGATGAAGGTATTTTTGCTTTTCCATTGGCATGCTGCCACCACCTCATCTAATGGCGTTCCTCTGCCGAAGGCCCACGAGGCTGATAGCGCTCTCAGTTCGTGTGCCCTCACCTCCTTTGGCACATCTGCGTGCTCTGGACTTAATTCATACGCTCTTTTTATGACTTGGCAGATCCAGCCGCCTAGTTTGAAAGGTGTGACTGACTTGTCCAGTATGTCACCCGTTCCTTTGTCTACGTCTAGGAAGAGAGGTTGTTTGCCTTTTCTTTGTGTTCTAGGGGGCAGTAGTGCGTCTGTCCTATCTAGGTAATATTTTATCGCCCTGATTGGACATTGCATCTTCTCCTCGCTCCGACCTGGTTTCCCGCGTCCTATTGCGTGAATCACCACCGGTATTGGAGCTTTATCGGGTCTCTGATTTTTTGCTCTGAACTCCGCCGTAAAAGAAAGTGAAACAGAGGACCAGTCCTTTGCAAACGTGATGTTCCCTTCTTCCCTTGAAAAAGCTGCCACCTCGCTCTGTCTCGCCGCCGATGCTAGAGCGACGAGGAAAACTGTCTTTTGGGTCAGAATCGTTAGTGACGCTGACGCGAGAGGTTCGTACGGTGGTTGTGCCAAACTTGTAAGCACCAGTGGCAAGCTCCAGCTCGCAAATCTTCTCTTAGTCCTTGGTCGGGCATTTTCAAAGGCCGAAATCATTTTAGACAGGATTGGATGAGAAACCACGTCCGACCTCCCCAGGCAAGTGAGAACCGAGTTTATGGCCGACCTGTACCCCTTGATCGAGGTCGGGGATAGGCCCTTCTTGAAGAGGTCTTCGAGGAATTGTGCGATTTTGAAAACAGATGGGTTGCACGGGTCACATCCATGTTCCTTTGCCCAGGCGAACCATCTCCGCCACTGGCCCTCGTACATATTCGACGTCGATTTTCGTACGGATTGAAGGAGCCTATCTGCCACTTCCTTAGTGAAACCATCTGCCGTAAGATTCTCCTTCAGAGTAACCACCCTTGAAGATGTAGAATTTCGGATGATGGGTGGAGTGTCGTTCCTCTGTGTTGTGAAAGAAATTTTTCTGTCAACGGCAGAGTAATTGGACCGTCTCTCTTCAGCTCCATCAGGTCCGGAAACCATGTGGCTGCCGGCCAGTAAGGAGCTACTAGTATGAATGACCCTGAAACCTCCCTGATCTTGTTCATTACTTGTTGTAGCAGACAGAAGGGGGGGAACGCATATGCACTCATTCCTTCCCAAGATACGGCCAGTGCATCCGTCGCCCAGGCTTGCGGATCCGGGAATGGGGAAATGTAGTTCTGCAGTTGCTTGTTGGCTTTTGTTGCAAATAAGTCCACCCATGGTTTCCCCCACCTGTCGAAAAGCGCAGCACAGATGGCCGGATCCAGTTGCCATTCTGTCGTCGGGATCTTGTTCCCCCTTGACAGTTCGTCCGCCCAGACGTTCTGCCGTCCCGGAATATGTCGCGGGATCAGGTTGATGTAGTCCTGGGCACAGATTTCCATCAGTCTGGACGTCTCCTCCATCAGGTCCTTGGAGTGTGTTCCTCCGCCGTGCTTGATGTAGGCCACCGTTGTGGTGTTGTCCGACATAACCCCCACATTTCTTCCCTGCAGCGACTCTCTCCACGCACTCACCGCCAACCTCACGGCTCTTAGTTCTAGGATGTTTATGTGAAAGGCTTGTTCTGTTGAACTCCACTTCCCTGAGATCTTGGAATCTCCTAAGTGCGCCCCCCAACCGCTCGACGAAGCGTCCGTGAATAGGAGCGTGTCCGCGTCCTGTTCCTTCAGGTGCACGCCTGCCTGTAGGTTTTCCTTCTTCGTCCACCATCCCATGTCCGGTAGGTTTCTTAGCTGTATGACATCCAACCATGATACCCTTGGGATCCACTCTTCTTTCCTGAACCAGTGGATAGGTTTCACTCTCCACTGGCCCAGGGGGACTAACGCTGCGTTTGAGTCCAGGATACCGATGACTGAAGCCAAATCCCTCGCGGATATCTGCGCCATTTGTTGCAGTTGTGTTACCGACTTGACTGTCTTTTCTACTCTTTCTGTGGACGGCCTTACTTTGCATTCCGAAAGGTCGAACTCTACGCCCAAAAAGGTGAAGACTTGAAGGGGGGCAAACCTGGATTTTTTGACGTTGATTCCCAGGCCCAATCTTTCGAAGAGTCTTGTGCATCTGTCCAGTTGATACCGTAGGACTATCGTCGACAAATTCCTTATTAGCCAGTCGTCTAGGTAGGCATGTGTCTTTATGTCTTCTTGGTGGAGGACTGCCAGTACCGGTTTCATAATTCTGGTAAACACCTGTGGGGCCGTTGACAGGCCGAAGGGCAGTGTCGTAAACTGATAAGACACCCCTTCGTGCTGTAACCTGAACAGGTGCCTCACTTCTTTGTGTAGAGGGACGTGGAGGTAGGCGTCCTCGAGATCCACCGCAACCGTGTATTCTCCTTCCTGTAGAGCATCCCTGATCTTTCCGATCGACTCCATCTTGAAACGTTCCTTGCGGATGTGACCGTTTAGCCGTCTCAAGTTGAAAATTAGGCGAGTGCCCCCCCCTTTCTTCGGAATCACTCTTGCTGGGCTCCAGAAACCTTTCGTGTTTAATGGGGCCAACTCCAACGCTTCTTTCTTTAAAAGTACCTCTATTTCGTCTTGCAATCCCGGTGCTTGTTTGTTTTGTTCCGTCCATTCGGGGGGAACTGTTGACAGCACTGGCATTGAAGAAAAGGGGGGGTAGTATCCATTTTCCAGTGTATTCAGTATGAAGGGATCCGAGGTCACCTTCCTCCATTCTACTAGGTGTTTCGAGTCTTCCCCCCACCTGTCGGTGAATGGGGGAAAACTTCTCCTTCGCGTCAGTACCTATTGCCTGGTCTACGCCCTCTTCCTCGACTTTGACTCCTTCCCCGCTGTTGGACTCCGCCCCTTCCCCTGGGCTGGGCCGGGGCTGTTTCACGAAAGGGCTGTGATTTTATCTTCTTTTCACCTCTGCCGCCTCGGCCTCGTCCTTCCTGTGATACTCCACTTGATCCTAGGAAAGGGAATGGTGGGTACCCTCGCATCATGGGTCTCGCTCTCCCTCGTAGACCCCTCGATGGTAGGTTAAATGAAGATGCCGGCTTGGTTTTCTCCTTTAACTCTGGTGCCAGGAGAAGAAGCTTGCCATCGAACACTTCAGTCGCTCCGTGGATTGGCAGTAACCGCAGCTGTCCCGCTATGTCAGTCGGAATGGAGGGGGCTGATTCCAGGAGCGCGTCCCTCTTCCGGAAAACCGTGTTTAGTAGCAACCGTGAAGACCAATTAAGGCTGTCTTGCTGGAAGGAAGACGCCCTTTTCATGATGTGAAGGCATTCACGAATTGTCTGGTTTTCCTTGAGTTCAGGTTTCTCTTCTACTAAAGATTTAATCGCCGCCACTGAAGCTGAATACGCGAGTTCCGCGTGTGAATTTGCCCGTATGCTGCACCTCAGGAGCGCCTCGTCGTTATCGTGATGTTGAATTGGCGTCCGGATGAATGCTGGGGTCTTGAGTGTGGAATCCAGTTCCAGATCCATGCGCTCCGTGAAGTACTCTGCCTCAGGAAAAGTCTTGTACCTCTTTTTCGGGGGCGCCCCCCTCCCCGCGGCCGTGAAGAACATCTTTGCGAACTTGGGGTCGTGGGGGGGGGGAGTGGCTTCGAGATCGAGATCGGCTGTCCATCTTTCCTCGTTAAGGATTCGTTATTTAGGAGCTGTCTGAAAGCTACCGCCGACTGAGGCAGGTGTACTGGTTCTGCCCTCGCACTCCCCACGTTTGCCAGGGTCTCCATTGGCGGGTCCTCCGGGTTTACTTCTTTCGGTGTGGCTTGCTTGCAGAAAGGTGACTCTTTTAGGTACTTGAAGGTGAACCCTGCGAAGCTCTTCCAATTAATCAAGCCCGGACCTTCTTCGAAAGGGTCATCGTGATCCGTCGATTCGGGATGACTTGTGTACCGCGACACTTCCTCGTTCCATCGTTGTTCTTGTCTGAACTGTTCTTCTCCGAAGGTCCTGCTTTCTCTAAAAATATCCTCCTCGTTATACTGTGCCTTCCTGTATTTAATAGGTGGATCCTGAGGGAAATGAACCCGGTTCCTATTTTCTCCTCTGTTTTGCGTATAAACATCACAATGGTCTTCGTACTGTTCGTCATACGACGCCTCGTCCTGCGAGCCGACATCATCACCGTCGCGCCGATCGCCACTGTAGCCGTCATAGGCCTCTGAATGGTCACGTTCACCAGACCCCACAGAAACACCCTGAAAAGGAGCAACTACCCTCACTGGCGATGTTTGCATGCCGAAAATTCGCTGCGAACCCCGAAGCGGCGATGTGCAGCGACGCTGCGAAACCGTGTGCCACCGGCGAACCTCCAACCCATTGAGAACCGTGGCGCACCGCCGGCGCACTGCGCACCGCTGGCGATCCGTCCGCCTCTTGCGAACCGTGGCGAATCGCCGGCGAACTGGTCGCCCGAACGTCCCCTATGGAATGAGCGAGAGAACGCGGCCCCTGATCGCCGCTTCTCTGCGTAGCAGACAGGCCTTCTGCCCTCCCGCTAACCCTTTTCTCGGTTGCGGGCAGGGCGACCTCGCCACTGTGCGACTCTTTTTCCCGTCCGCCTGCCCCTTTCTCGGGAGCGGACGGGGATCGCAATTGCTTTGAGTGCTTCCCCGCACCTTTTCCTTTCTTAGAAATCTCCACCTTGCTTACCTCTTCTTTCCCAGTAAGTTTGCCGTTATTCTCGCTGCTTCTTTCTTTGTGTGAACTGCGAGACGCTTTCTGTTTACCTTCCTCCTTTTTCTCTTTTGCCGCCTTTTCCAGGATCGCCGGCGAACTCTTTGTTGTGGCTCGCGGCGAACTCTTTGTTACGTCCGATTTACCATGCACTGATAGATCGTTTTTGAGCTGCACTAACGGTCCGAGTTTCGATGCCGGTCCCGTTGATTGCCGCCCCGCATTTCCCGCAATCAACGCCTGAACACTTGCGATTAATCCTGTAATTTGGCCTTGAATCTCGTTTTTCATCTCACCTAACTTTGCATCCACGTGTCCGATCACTTTAGCGCTCACGTTGCTTGTGACGTTATTTTCCAGCTTAGCTGACCTAGACTCGACTACGGACAGGGCCGTCTCCCTGGCTGCCGTCAACATCGATCCTAACGAACCCTCCGGGTAAACTGACTGCTCGTTATCATCAAAACCGTCGAAATCGGCCGTCGATTCCGATCCGACACTGGCTAGTTCTTTCATAAAAATGGGCACCTCTGGGTCTTTGCTCATGCCTGCTAACCGATCGTCGAGGCTCGATTTCCGTAGGGCTGCCTCTTTTTCCATCTTCTTTTTGTTTTGCGCCTTTTTCTGGTCCGAGTGGCGCCAGGTATACAAAATCTTCTTGACGGTCGCCTCCTTGTGAAGTTCACAAATATCGCACAGATTATCCACGAAGTTGCACCCACGGCACCTCCTGCAAAGTGGGTGTAGATCCTTCGGTGTCTTCTGGCAAGTACATGATGGAAAAACTCCGTTTTTCAAAAGTTCTTGACATTATCCACCTCTTCATTGCCTGTTTCTATCACAAATTGATCGTTTTCCGCCATGTTTGAATGGGAATAACCACACGCTCGACTTATATCGACGCGTGCTCAAAAGTGAATGGGGTTTTCCCCACGGGAGGCAGGCAGCTGCAGCAGGTATACTGCGCAGCGCGCCTGGCGGGGAAAACGGGCAACAGGCGGAAAATTCAAAAATTTAAGTAAATTATTTGTTTGAGCATGGGAAAAGCCAAATTAAGCGAATTTAGCATGAGTACTGAAGGTAAGTATTTTGCAGATAGTAAGAAGCTTAGCATTTAAGAACTAAAAACAATATCAACAAAAATCTCCCAATAAAATTTGTTATTCTTTAAAAATTTGTGCGTTGGCACTACACCAGACACTGCCTCATTTTTAAATACCGGGGTACTAACCTTGGTACCAGCACTGGCTGAAAAATTTCTGGTACTGCCCAACATTAGTGATCTACTGCACGGCATCACAATCACCGGACTTGAACCCACTACATTTCTTTCTCTGGGGCCACATAAAGAGCTTGGTGTAAGAGACCTTCGTTGATTCAGCAGAGGACCTTGTAGCGGTAACAATCCCAACACATCAGGTATCTCCGAGCATGTGCATTAAAATATCGTGCATCAGTGTGGAGTTTGTATCGGAGTGGGTGACCGACATTATGTACAGCTGCGATCATCTACCTGCTGTATTCGTACTGGATATTTCGTGCTATGAATACATGTATTACAAGCAGTGATTGCGTGTTTACATTTTACATGGTAATAGTGCCATTTATTGGCTAGAAATGTATTACCTGAATTGTTATAAATTTTATTATTTATTACACAAATGTGAAGTGGTAGCAATTTTTGGAAACGAACTAGGCTTCAGATACGTTGGAATTTGAAAAACATGAACATTTCCACACACAAAAAGTTAGCGTTGTTTCTCACCCCTCCCCATAGTTCCACACCATCAGTCGGGAATATAACAGGCTATTTGTAATCTCCCCTTAAGGCGTTCAGTTTATTAACGAAAGGTTTATCGATTAAAAAAAAACGGGAACAATGCAGCTTCTGAGTATGGTAGGAATAAACTAAATTCCTCCTTTCCAATTTCCATTCCTAATTTAAAATGCTTAATATTGCCCCATATTGGGAAAATAAAACAAGGTAGCACAGTAGTTTTAGCTTATGACGCGCACCCAGCCTCAGCCATGGGACCAGAAGGAGACAGACACTTTTGCTAGGTAAATCCATCGGAAATTCCTAGGTTCTTTTACATTCCACAATCGACATGTGCACAAGACATCACAGGGCCCTTCTCTTCCCGAAAATGCCAGGGGTGGCTGAGGCCAGACTCGAACCCGAAACCTCTGGCACACGAGACGGTCATGCTAGTCATCAATCCACCTTGCCCCAAGACATCAGTCTAGCAGCAGTACTTACAGATCTGCAGGTCTACCCGTTACCTACGGGTAGTGCCGCAACTAACAGGAAATCGAGGGCGGGGGGAGGAGGACTCATTCCTATGACAAAAGGAAGAGGCGCAAAAACGCTATATAAAGTAGTGGGTGGGGGCAACGAAGTCCTTGTTCTTTCATAACCTGCTTCATGTTTAAAATTCCTCATTACAAAGCTGACAAGACCAGCTGCAACAGAAAATCTGACGAGTTATCAGTCTGGAATGGGTGCATGGAGATGCACTCCCACCCTTCCCCTCATTGCTGAACTTGTCAACAGTACCTTTTCTCCCTGCCCATTTTGTCAGTAAAAGCTGATTCTGCCGCCTTGTCAGTTTTGATTTCGGAATCGGAAAAATGTAGGCAATTGCTATGACATCGAGTCAACAGAGCATGCGCGAAACCTTTCCTTTTTCCTTTCTGATCCAAGAGTTGACTCCAACCTGGTTAGCGTTTTCAGAAATTGGCCAAAACGAAAGCGTATAAAAAAGCCAGTCATAGCACGCAGTTGTTCCGACGTGACCACGCTACTGCGGCCGATCGCCAGAAAAATAGCTCGTGGCCTAGATATGCCGGCAGATCGTTGCTGTTAGCAACATTCAGCAGCACAGGTCGTTGACGTATGTATGTAGAGTTTATAAGTGAAGTACACCCGGCAACGGAGGTTCCGTGCTACCAATGCGGCACTGACCAGCCCCAGAATAGCCTTATTCTGGGGGCTTTGGCTAAGCATATGAGACAGTATAAAACAATACCGCAGTATAGGACAATGTAGCTCAAATAACTCAACTATTGCTACGTTGAAATGAGCACTAGAAAGCACATTTAAGCAATGCGCTTTGAAATGCACGCCATAAAATGGCACCTGTTTACAAGAAGAGCGAAGGCGATTAGGGTAATTCCACTAAGGAATACGATTCAAGCTAGTACAGTAAGCATCCCATCCTTCTTGTTCTGCCTTTGGCACACAGTGGACAGTCCCATACCATTCTAATCCGGCGTGGTAGTCAACTGGGTCAATTTAAATACCTGTAAGCAAACATCGCGAGTCTTAGTGATTTCCGTTGTCTTGTATAGAATTATTGTCCGTTGTCTTCTTCAGAATTATTTACGTAAAATTTGAGTGGCACCTACACAAGTTCGATGTCTTTACCAGGCGTGCACCACCATCCCAATTGTGATTGTAGTGTTTACATGAATAAAGACGAATCGCATCCAACTCCCAATCCACCTCGGTGAAGCACTTCCGTTATGTATCACCAGGCAGGAGAAAATGCCACAAATGGGTGCTTACAAGATGGGTGCTTATGTATGTATATATATATATACATCATACATTAGGCAAATAAACACTTCATAGGGGATTTACCACCAGAGGGCTCTGCGCGAAGCACCATGGGGATCAAAACTATTTAGCGTAACTAAAACAAATTGATTGCGACAAGAACACAAAATTAATCGCTTAAAATGTATCATACATAATTCAGATAAGGACAATAAAATAATTTAAAGAAAGATCAGAACCCAGCATATCAAGTTTTATTTTTTAAATCCTACATTCAATTTTAAAACAGGTTGTCGTTACGAGTGGAGTTAAGTATACTGCATGGTTTTGTGTTCAGAGAACGTCCGACAAGCATGACATCGGCCGTTCAGTCTGATTTTCCGTGGTTTACGTTTATTGTAACGAACTATATACGTTTGAATTGAACACAGAAAAGTTCTTCAACTTCGGATGTTGCCCATGCACGAGTATTGCGTCGTTTCCGCAGGTATTGTTGCTATTACAATGGTTACCATGGCAACACCGCCGCCATTTTTTATTTCAAGTTTCGGCTCCTACGAGAACCAGACAAGTGCTGCCTTCTGGTGCCGTTGGTAGAAGCAGGTCTTTCTTTACCCGACTTTTTCAGAAAAACGTCTCTACCTACTATCTACCCTGGTCTCGAAACACCTTTAAGAAATTGTTTAACGGGTGTTGCTCGAAGACATCTTCTCCGATAATTGTCTTTGAAAGATTTTTTATCCGCCTCTTTTCCCACATTAACCAATTCGAAATCCTCACAACGTTGGCATGTATTGACGTGTTTAATGGTTCCTTGATTTAGTGAGTATGGTTTATCCAGTTGACGATGTATCCTTTGATACTGTCGTTTTCTAAGATGCGCTTTTAATGGTGTGCACTTTTTTACCATTTTGCTAATTTTACTGAGCATTATTATTATTAAGAAGTAGACTAGTGTTTGGAATCGTCCAAATTCTTTTGGAGTTAGGCCTACTAAAACTGGCCACAAAAAGTTCACACCAAAGGTACATTATTGGAGAAAGGGACAAAAAACAATCATCGAGAGTGAGATGGGAAACAATGGAAAGAGAAATCATTGTTGCGAGGATAACAAAGGAAAGAGGACGCAGAGGACACTTAAGTAGACATTTGCCGGACAGTGACTCGGTAGTGTCTTAATACAAAGAAGTTGTAATTAAAATAAGCCACGTAACATGTAGGCGTTATAAAACAAAATACAAACGTATCGTGGGAGTAAATAGGAATATACTTTTCCCCCTCATGTTTTGCATTTTTAAGGTTCATGCTCGTTTCAACACCCGTTAATCTCTTAAAGGTGTTCAATGTCAGTGACGCTTTTCTGAAAACGTGGAGTAAAGCAAGACCTGTATCCACCAATGGCACCAGAAGGCAGCACTTGTCTGGTTCTCGTAGGAGCCGAAACTTGAAATAAAAAATGGCGACAGCGCTGCCATGGTAACCATTGTAATAGCGACAATACCTGCGGAAACAGACAAAATACTCGTGCGTGGGCAACATCCGAAGTTGAACTTATTCTGTGTTCGATTCAAACTGTATGTAGTTCGTTACAATAAACGTAAACCACGGAAAACACTACAGCCTGAACGGCCGATGTCACGCTTGTCGGACGTTCTCGGAACACAAAACCACGCGGTATACTTAGATCCACTCGTAACGACAACCAGTTTTAAAATTGAATGTTGGACTTAAAAAATAAAACTAGATCAGCTGGGTTCTGATCTTTCTTATTTTAATGTCCTAATCTGAATTAAGATATATTTTAAGCGATTAATTTTGTATTCTTGTCGCAATCAATTTGTTTTAGTGACGCTAAATAGTTTTGATCCCACGTGATGCTTTGCGCTTCCGTTACTTGAGGACAGAGCCCTCTGGTCGTAAATCGATGAAAGCAGTTACTTCTTTTTCCAAATGTTTGCCGTTGTCAGAGAAAGAGTGGCACTACCTATATTCTACCCTGGTTGAGACCAAACAATGCTGTCACTTAAGGAATTCCACACTGGAGCAACTCTCACGGCAAAAAAAGATTAAATTTGGGAATTCCAAACTTAAATCTGTGGCCCCTAGTTTTGTCTCAATACTAAGCTAGAAGGAGTAGCTCAAGTTTTATCATGCAATGCAAAATTTTGTAGGCTGGAATTAAATCGGCCTTTAGCTCCCTCAGTTCTAGTGTGTCCAACTTTAGAATTTTTAAAAGTTGGCTGTATGACGCTCTGCTCAAACCCATATTCTCGTATGATGTTATTCTAACGACAGGTATCCCACTATGTTTTCCTAATTTTTATAGGTTCCTGTACCAACTTTATCCCTCGATTATTTAATTGATTCAGCAAAGAAGAGAAAAAAGCGATGCAATTCTGATGATCAACAGGCTATTGAACCAGAATAAAGCACTCATAGGTCCGTACATCTTATCCAGTTCATAATTTTCAGATGAGAAAAGCAAAGTTCCAGATACATTCAACAACGGCATCAAACGAAAAGGGGAAATAGCCTGTGGCCGGGTTGGGGCAGTGTGAAATCCCAAGTCAGAGGTCGCTATATCGAGTCCCACACACACTGGCTACACGAACCCTATTTCCTCACGTGGTAGCAGACCCCTTTGGAATGCCTTGCCCTCACCCAGCAAAACAACAGAATTTCAACCCCCAATCATCTAGAGAGACATACAGAGACAAAGAACCCCTCTACACAATCGATACCAAGGGTCTTCATGATCTGACCAAAATGCTACAAAGATGACTGAACCGTGGCCTAACCAACCCCTTCAGGTTCCCCCTGAGCAAGCAAGGACTATAGAAGCAAGCCAAACCATAAGGAAGTGGTTCCCAACCTTTTTCAAACCGTGACACACACCCCCCCCCCCCCCCCAAAAAAAATTTTTCCGCGACCTCACCCGGAAAGTAAATTCCTTCGTCCGTCGGTTTCACAACTAAGGGGTCTGCGGGAGCGTGAGCTCCTCCAGCGGACCCCGGGAAGCCAACGCTTTTTTTTAGGATTTTAGGCATTTTAAACGTTGTCATTTGCTCATATAAAAAAAAAAAATCGCCCTCGTAATTTATAGAATTATACAACATACATAATAAATAATCATTATAATTATTAATTAGCACATAAGATAAGAAATATCATTTACATTATCAAAACTTCCGAAGTATCATAATTATCATTGACGAGATGGTTGTAGTTGTTTTTGGGACACTAGTTCACGAATGTTTGGCTCAATATCACTGAAAAGATTATTAAAAATTAAAATAATTTTTTTCCTGCTTATATCGCAACCCCAGAGAGGACGCCCGCGACCCCAGTTGGGGCCCCGACCCACAGGTTTTTATCTACTGCTATAAGGTATAGTTTCCCTCATAGGAGCTAAAAACTATAGGTTATGGAGAGCCCAATTTCTATGTCAGGTAACAGAAAAAGGTTGGGAAACCACAGTCCTCCAACAAAACTCATCTGATCCGCAAGCAGCGACTCTGGCACATGTCCAATTCCAAACACTGCGTCTAGACAAAACCACATGGGACGATCTAAGCAACGACTACACACGCACATGACAGGACCACCAATTTCACCGATTAGCCGACCTGATCCATATTTGTATATGGTCGACAAAAGACATTGGTTCATATACCGCAGTGGATTTCATGAAGACAATCGACAAACAGGCTACCTATTTCCAGACGCACAGGCCTGCACATGGCTACTTAGCGGTATCTCCAGGCCTACACTGAGTATGGTCAAGGAAGCACTTGTACGTAGTGGTCGACCTTACCTTACACCGATTCACTAAACTTTTCTATCCAACCCAGCAGGCACAATCCACAGGGTATGGAGCTACGTACTCTACCCCTCGTTTTAATCCACTATCGTCGCCATGCACACGAAGTCAACAGTACTCCCCTGAAGCAGGACGACGAGAAGATGAAAGAGGATACGGCTTCGGAAACCACGATGTCCAAGATGACACTGCCATCCAAGCCAGGACTATGCCCTCAAGGTCACAATGTCGACAGTGCCGATCGCCCAGTGTGTCTGCTGCAGATACTATGCCCACAATTTTCATGCGTGCAATGCGATTGATTCAACGTTGTACGAGATGCGTCAGTTGTTACTGGAATGGACATACTTCCAGCGCATGCCCCAACAATACCACTCATCAATCCGACTGCCCACAAGATTTTCCCACACACATGGTGAATGGTACACCAACAACGAGCTCCCAACAGAGGGTGCAGAATACCTAATTACCAGACCCCACAACAGCAAGGAATAATGAGGAATAACTCAACAACCAAAACGTTGCCATTCTTTGTCAAAACACAACGCTTACAGCTTGGCAACAAGTTTAACAAGCCACGATGATTCGACGGACCAACCACCAAGGCTTTGCTCCCGTCGGATAAATACCAACTATGTAGATGTATCACCAACCGGGGTAGGGTTACCAAATATCTACTAAATATCAACCTCAGTTATGTTTCCCCCGACGCGCACGCCTCGTTTTACCCCACGCCTCGTTTTACCCCACGCCTCGTTTTACCCCACGCCTCGTTTTACCCCACGCGCACGCCTCGTTTTACCCCACGCGC
>JAHWFP010237411.1:129155-140653 GCA_023313725.1 Lithobius niger
AAAGGTTGAGCTCCGGTAGGGTTCATGGCAAGAAGTTAAGTTTACCAAGGTGCTTTTAGTGCAAAAATCAAAAGATTAAATATACCAGCTTAGTTTTGGATATGCTATAACGCATTTTAGGTTAGATTTAGTTGTTTGCAGAAGCAGACAAGTGATTTTAACGTCGGACATTTTTCATAAATAAAAGTAAGTCGTCACCTGTTTTTAGGAATAAAAAATATCGTGTGTTTGAAATGTATGTGAGGTTAAGTCCTCCTAAAACACAACTAAGCTAGTGGTGTTGGCTTTATGCCGAAAAGAATAAAATGAATAAAATACAATATTTACAATGTTGAATTGGGATCGCCATATAGACGATGGTCTTCTGGTTTTGAAGAGTTCAAGCCCTCAGGTTTTTGGCTCGGCGGTGTTGAGGTGTCCTCACCACGAATGTCTAATACAAGACCACGTTTACAAGGGAGACTGTCCAATAGTTGAGTTGGAGGGATTCGCGGATGGCGGATACTGTTTCTATCTGAAAATGTGGGTTGTGGACGAAGCAATTGAGAGGCTTGAGGTTGAAGATCAGGCTCCGCCCGACTTCTTTTTGCACAGAAAAATGTTGCTGTAGAATCCCTGGGTGAACGGGGGTGGCACAATGCGGATGGCTTCTTTTTGAAGGAGGATCTTCATTTCCACTCTGAGTGGAGCGGAAGAACGCGGTTCTAAGTCCCATGGTGGATCTTGCACCGGAGAGCTTGGAAGGAACTTCGGTTTGAAGCCTTCCGAAATGATAGAGGAGCACTGGATCGGAGGTTATTGTTTGCCAGGCTCTGGTATATTAATGAAGGCATCCCCCTACAGCTTGTGGGGGAGGCGGAATTTCAATAATTGTCACGTCCCTTGTGTCGGGGTTGGGAGCTGGAGCTGTGTTTTCGATCAGGGGTGGAAGAGCGTCCCAGGGAACGGCCACGTCCGCGTCCCTGGATACGGGACGGAAAGGGCGAGGAGGATCGCGGAGCCGGAGGCGGAAGGTGTTCGGGAGGTCTGATGTTCCTCCGATCATCGGGCTGAGGATCAGATCTTGATGGTATGGAACAAATTCGGCGATTCGTGCGGTTCTTGTTATAATGAGGCTTCCGTGAGATGTCAAGGTGGGGGGCCACTTTTGGAATCAAGCCCCGGAACAATGATTCAGATTCATGTATGGGCCGATTGCGGAGGAGATGGCGTGTCGAGGCGTGGAGGTTTTTTTCCACGCCGCGTACATCTCTCGTTTTTTTTCCACGCCGCGGAAACGGTTAAAATTATTAACCACTTTTAATAATTCGGAGCTGTTCTTAAAGACTGGCAGACTTCCTTCTGGTTGGAAATTTGCATCAGTTATTCCTATATTTAAAAAGGGAACTGTAGCGGATCCACAAAACTACCAACTTAAATCTTTGACCTGTGTCCCATTGAAAGATTCTGGAGTGTATAATTCACGACCAGCTCCCATCCTTTTTAAACGAGCATAATTGACCAATCCCAATTTGGCTTTATGGCTGGGAGATCTACCAAACTTTAGTTTCTCCAGTGCCAGGATGACTGACTTTAAATCGTGACGCCAGCATTCCAACTGACATCATTTAAATAGAGTATGCTAAAGGTTTCGATTCGGATTCTCACCGAAACTTTATATGAAGTTACAGACTTTTGGTGTGGAGTAGTGTTCTACAATGGATGCATAACTTCGTTTTTAATAGGTCGCAATACGTATATATGATCTCCGAGATTTCGGAAAAAAAAAATGTGACCAACGGTGTCCTTCAGGGGTCAGTTGTTAGCCCTTTATTTACACTACAGGGCGAGTTAAAGGTATCGACCTAGTACAGTTTACAGCTGCATGATTTGGTTTAGCCACCAAACAACCATCGATCGTTAGTCACCCCGAAGGGAGCCACATATTGAGATCATTAAGGGGTGCCCCAGACCCTTCTACCCCTTAATAAATTTTCTACTTCCGGTTCCTTTAGGAATAGGGTATTGGTCCCAATTTGAGATGTGTGCGGGCAGTTAATTCATGGTGAATGAAGAAAACAATGTAAATCGGTCAACAACAGCATGAGCTATGACCAAAACAAGTTAGTACACAATACACATGTTGGCTTCAATGCATAAAATAATACCCTGAGTAGTTTTGTGAAATGGTTGATTGTATGTAATAAAGTGCAGTAGGGAATACTAGCACACGTAGCGAAACCGATAAGGGTTTGGCTAGCACATGTTTGTGCAGGTGTTTTGTAGCACATGTAACAAACTGGTGTTCGACCTTGAAGCGCCTGTCGAGGTTCGAACAAATATTTCAACAAATGCGCTGTTTGCATAAAAATGTACTGTCTAGTGTCTACGTCAATTAGTGACTGGTGCCTCCCTTTCCGAAATCAGTGAGCAAGAAAGAACTCAGGGGAATAAATATTGAGATCAGGTATGGTTGATCCCCACCCTGCCCCCCTTAAATAAATATTCCACTCCCGGTTCCATTAGGTCGAATGCCAGCGGCTACCTGTGCAACAAACATGTGCAGAAACATGTCCTAGCCATACACTTCATCAACATCGTTACGTTTGTGATTCCTTACTGTAATTATTAAACACAATCAACAAATTCACAGAACGCCTCAGGATATATTTTATGCACTGAAGCCAACATTTGCACTAACGTGTTTTGGTCATAGCTCATGCTATTGTTGACCGATTTACATGCCGTTTTCTGCATTCACCATGAATTAACTGCCCGCACATATTTCAAATTGGGACTAATGCCCTATTTCTAAAGAAACCGGAAGTAGACAATTTATTTAAGGGGGGCAGGGTCGGGGGTACCCCTTAATGATCATAATATGTGGTCCCCTTCGTGGCGACCAACGATCGATGGTTGTTTGGTGGCTAAACCAAATCATGATGCTGAAACTTCTACCGGGTCGATACTTTTGACTCACCCTGTATATATCTCTGACCTCCCTCCAGGCACTCTACCATTCAGCAGAACTGCCTCAATTTGCCAATGATGTAAAACTTGTATTGTGAAACAGTGGACGAGTCCGATCATCTGTTATCAACCACATTATCTTCTTTAGCGGACTGATCCAATGATTGGTAACTCTTGTTGGTTGATACAAAGTGTAATGTCTTCAGGAAATACTAATCCACTATTTGACTATTACATATCTGGAACTTCTTTGGAACATCTCTGCGCTGGTAAAGGATTTGGGGGGTGGTGTGATAAAGACCTGAAAAGCATAATCCATTGTAGCACTGTTGGGAAAGTGCAGGGAGCTGCCATTATTATGAGACGTTTTCATCAAGGAATCCCGAAACGCTATTCCGGGTTTTGTGCTTTTATATACTACCAGTTTTGGAGCATGCGAACCCGTCTGGTCGCCTCATTATGTTAAGGACTGACCATGTCGAGTCTGTGCAGTGCTCATTTACCAACTTCTTACCTGGTCTTTCTAAGAAAAGCTATGCAGAAAGATTTAGTATTTAGGGGGCCGACTTCCTTGATCTCTGTCGACTTGATCTCTTGTCGAGTGCGATTTGGCATTAACATACTTAATTTTTCACAACCGTTGTTAACATGTATGATCGTTTTTTTTATTCGTGTTGAATCCAAAATTAGAGGTCATCCATTAAAACTGCTGGTTTTACCTTTTTTTGCGCGATTACAAGAAATTCTTTTATCAAATCGTGTGGTGGGAGTCTGGAATGCACTACTAAGGCGGTGGGGAAGGCAGAAAGGAAACCAGGAATCCCGGAAACAAGTATGGACTGATAGTGCCTCTTAAAGATAGCCAGATTGGTCACCTGACCACTTTCCACAGGCCAGAAATTAATGAACCAATCCTCGAACACCGGCGATTCCTGTGGTCAGCGCTGCAATCTCCAGAATCCACTAGGAAGGGATGAAAGAAAAGCTCTTCATGCATTGCGAGCTCCCTCTGAACTCGCAATGCCTAGGGTCACTACGGGGGAAAATGGCTGCATCTCCCACGCAAGTAGTTAACAATGGCATTATTATGGGCAAAAGGGTTGTGTAGAATTTTCGGCTCCAAGATTAGAAAATAAGTTAAATTAATGTTTCTAAAGACTAGACACGACTTCTGGTATATTTTTCTATGGTTGTTGAGTTGTGGTAGATTTAACTTTTATATCCAGCAGCTGCAGGTGTGAAGGTTTAAAGGTTCCTTACTAAAAACCAACTTTCTTGGATTTGAAATATATTTTATTCACACGACGGCTATTTCAAACATTGACTTTGAATTTGGTATTCTGCAAAATATAGTGAACTAAGACAGGTTTATCAACACTTAACTTCAGGATTGTCAACGGTCGCATATAAAAACGTATTTTACACGGAGTTTTTTAAGAACTGAAATTAAGTAGAGACAAAAACGATTTCAAACACTAAAAATCAGATGTTGAGAAAAGAGCAGTATTTTGTCAGCCACTAATCTTTAAGTGTGCCGAGTTTATTGTAAATAATATTTTGGAGAGTACATCATCACACAAAACCAAATTATTCAAGTAAGTGTTCATTACTTGCAAATTTTTGGTGGTCAAAAATTCCTTCCACCTTTCACCTTGAATAATTTGGATTTGCGTGACGGACTCTTCACAATTTCAAACCAAAGTAACAATCCCGAACTCTTGGTCGAAACAGTAAATAATATTTATTGTTGCATTTTCAAGAAATGTGTAAAGTTGTAGTACAGTTTCCATTTCCTTTTTCGTAAATGATAGGATTCATTTTAACTTTATTTTAAAGGTTTCCATTGGTAGCAGTTACCTAGATATATCCAATTACAGGGACAGTGTTTGTTATTTAGTTATAATTGGGTGTCGGAGGATCGATTTGCTCTCCTGTTCCAGAGCAACCAACAATTTAATATTTAATATTTAGCTATTTAATATTAAACCAAAATTAAGTAAGCAGAGTATAGCAGTGGCCGTTAAGCACAGTTAAAAGCGGACCGTTATAATGGCAACTCGTAGCCAGTCTTATTGCCGGGTAGTAATTTGGGCACTCCACAGCACAGTAAACTCTTGAATACTATGAACAGCACTTTGATTAAAGGCAGAGTTGGACATTTATTACCCACAATGGCTTTGAAACCAATTTCTACCAACAGGGCAGGTACTTACAAGCTGCCAAACAGGATATAGCAACTAGGTCTACTTCTCTTTAAAATTCCAGGCTACCCCGGTTAATTTTTGTTTCTATTGCCTATTGGAAAAATACATTAACCAATTCATTAGCATTCTTCTTCTCCAATGCTGTTTCTACTAGAGATAAAACGAGTTCTTCCGGTCCGCAAGCTGCTATGCAGCTCCACTGCACAGCCTCCATCGTATATAAGTCGAGGCGGATGAGCAGAGCTCACCTTTTCGACACCTCTATCCTGCCCAAATGGCAACGAGAGGGGAGGAGGGCGGGAAGCCAGTAAAGTATTTTTTCAATAGGCAATAGAAACAAAAATTAACCAGGGTAGCCTGGAATTTTGATGTTTCTACTTGCCTGGTGAGCGCAGGAGACGGATGATAGTAGCCACCCGTAAAGTTGTAGCGAAGGTAGATTCGGATGGTAGAAATGTCCCTGGTCCCGAGAGGAGGACCCAGAAGAGGGCGGTCTTTCCGGAGGACTGAAGAAGTACTTGGTGAACCCGGATAGGGCGGAGAGGATCCTTATGGGAGGAACAGACGAGGTCGCTGTATGAGTCCATTGTGGAGGGGCGGAGGTCGGGAGGCAGAAAATGCAGAAGCGAAGGACGTCGACCCACCGTCGGATAGCAGTGTATAGTACAGAAACGTGGGGAGTGCCCAGCAGGAGCACCCGCGGTGATAGACCTAGGAGAGAAGAACCGAAAGAGGAGGATGCACGGATGGTGGTGGTGCGGAGGGGTATCATGCCCTCAATTGTAGAGGTCTAGGAAACACTGCTGGAAGTGGAGGAAGGTGTAGGTCGATGGTAGGTTCAGTGAAATGGCCAGAGAACAAGGAGGATGGGACGCTAGTAGTATAGTAGGTAGTTGTGCAGAGGTTGCCGTAAAGCGTGTTGGCTGCAATGCGGACGTTCGCCCTGGATAGCCTGTCGGGAGGAATGAACATGCCGGACGTGTTGCCAGCCGAATGGCGGCGATTGGATGGTCTAATATGATGAGGATGGTGGTACTGCAGGCCCAGAGGGAGCAAGTCATCCCCCCCTTGTCGTCCCGAGCAGGGGCTCGAGGGGTAGGATGATGCAGAAGGCGGAGGGTGGCGGCGGATGGTGGCGGAAAGCGGGAGATGTCACGTAACGGATGTGGACATATACTGGAGATGGCTGATCGTTATGGGAAAACCATAAAGAGGGAGAGCAGTAGCTGAAACCAGGTTGCGACCAGTCCAATCTGGAGGAAGAGGATGGTTTGTAAAGAAAACAATCGGGGACGATCCCCTTGATTGTTTGCAGCAGTTCTGGTAGTGGAATCTCGGAAGGATCAGGGTATCCTTGGAACGGCAGGGTAGGTTGATTCGAGAGGGACGGTTTGGTGAGTAACAGGAATCAAGAGTCCTTGTCCTCAGGAGGGACTTGAGAAGGCAACTGAGCGGACAGAATGGGACGAGGCGGATTGTCCAGGGCAGCAGAAGGACCAGCATCCTCAAGGGAAAGCTTGTGTCGCTTAAGGATGGAGGCAAGCCAAACTGTCGTATAATCAAACTGGAGTCTTTCGTTTAAAGGTTTAGAGCGAGGAGTCCATGAGGGAATGTACTGAGGACGGAGTGAGTGGTTCACTGGTCCGCTGAGTGGTGGAATGTCTAGTAACCGAAGGATGGGATGAACGCGAGGACAAATCCCGAGGAGTAAGTTACGGCCCTGCAGAGGATGCTAACTTGGCAGCAACCTTCCGAGTGTTACGTCGAAGCTTCTAAGCAAGTGTATCGTTCCTTGGCTGCAAGGGATCGGGGACGTAGCTGCAGAGTTCCTAGGTATCAGGACGGCTCAGAAAGAAGAGGATAGTGCGGCGGATGCGGCTGCAACAGTATCAGCAACCGGTGGGACCGGAGGGGATGCGGAATGACGAGTGCAGGATGATGAGCCATCCCCTGGCGTCCCTGTAGCACGAGGTATAAGGATGGCATCATCGAGGATGGGGTCGGACGCAGCACATGGCGTGAAGATGGGAACAAGGTGGACAGCCTGGCTCTGAGGGAAGAAGAAAGTAGATTACCTAATGTGGTGGGCAGTGTCCTATCCTGCCCCTGCCTTACAGACAAAGGTCTAGTAAGGGGAAGGAAGGGTGGTGAGGATCGTGACGTTGTTCTGAATGGGAGCAAGCCCCCCCCCCCCCAGACAAGCAGGGCCCAGACAAGCAGCCGGGACCGGCGAGGCCGGATGGCGATGTAGGGGGGAGGATATCTCTTGCGTCCCCTTTGCTCGCAGCATCACGAAGCGGAGGCGGACGTTGCGGATGCTAGTGCCAGAAGCGGATGGTAAGCACAGCGGAGGCGGACGTTGCGGAGGCCAGTTCCAGAAGCTGATGGTAAGCACAGCATCCCAACGAAGTGAACAGCGTGGCGGCTAGAGAAGAACTGGTGAGCTCTGCTGATCCGCCTCGACTTATATACGATGGAAGCTGCGCAGTGCAGCTGCAGTGGAGCTGCGCAGTAGCTAGTGGACCGGAAGAACTCGTTGTATCTCTAGTAGAAACAGCATTGGAGAAGGAGAATGCTAATAAATTGGGTAATGGATTTTTTCACGGCAAGTAGAAAAGATTCTTCACTTGGTCTAGACTATACTTAGGTTTTTTTTTTTTTTTAAATGTGTAAATACACCACGATTCTGTTCATATCCGTTCCTTTCCTTTCTCTTGTTAGAGTTGTAACATCACTCCCGTACTAAAAACTGGCTCCTCACTTTACTGAAAATTACCTGCTTAGCGTCTTTCATAAAGTTTAAAGAACATTTCTTCGCAATGAATGTTAAAATCCTCACGCATTTGACAGTACTGAACATGGATTTTTGCCTGGGAGGTCTAGCATTACTAACCTTCTTGAAACTTACTATTATATTGTGCAGCAGGTGAAGCAATTGAGTTCCATGTTATTTAAGATAAGAGTTAATCCTGTCACCACGTTTCTCATACAAAATTAAGTTACTGTGTATCACTAAAACTTGTTAACAGGATTCACTATCTCGATAAAAGACTGTCAGCAACGTGTTACACTCAAAGGGTGTTTTATTCTCCTTGAATCCCTGTGCCCATAACGCTCTGTGTTAAGACTAACAGTTTTTCACAATTACACCTCTGATCTAGCAGCGATTATTATTTAAAAAAATATTATTATTTAAAAAAATCGTGATTATTATTATTATTGATAAAAATATTTATTACACTGATGACAATAATTTATGCTGCTATCACTGCTATCCTCCAACTTGATTTAAAATTACTTTAGCAGCCTACTTTTCAGAACGCAAGCAAATTCAAATCAATCAAAGGTACGATATCCATGCGAAAACAAAAATTGTACCAAGAAATGGGTCAGAATTAAGTGATCACGGTTGGGACAAGAAACTCTTTTAAGACGCAGCCTTCCTTCCCTTTCATAAAAACATTTACAAAGTCGAAATGATTGAACTCGAATCAGTTCAATTATAATCAATGAATATATTATGTAAGAGGTATTTGAGCATAGCTAATAGAAAGAAAAAAAGTATTATTTCACTAACCTCTTTTTGTATCCTTTTTGCTTCTTCTTCTGTTTCAAATGTGACAAATCCGTAACTGTAAAGTAATACCGACTATAAATAATGCACTAAACCTTGTTGGCCATTATGCCACTAAGTAAAAAACAAATACTAGAAAATCCACAAAGTAGTTATTAAATTTCCTGCAATTTTTTTTTCTACAAATTTTGCAGTTGCTATGTACATGTATCATGCCCAAATACAATAATTGGCGCATAAAACAACATCTTGGGGAATACCCAAACATGTAATACGATTACGGTGCGAACCACCAGTTTATTTTTATTTCACTCACATATACTGAAGTTATAGGCGTAAGATAAAATTATTGTACACGAAAGCCCTTCGGAAAATTTTGAAGGAAAAATTAACTCTTAAGGTGACCATGCACCCTTTCCCGGTCCCCGTTTAGCACACCCCTTCCCAGTCTGTGAGTACTGTTTAAAGCACCCCTTCCCTTGAGGAATGTTTGACAGATAATTCAAGTAGGAAAGGGGGTAAGTAAAACAATGTTAGAGGTCTTGTAAAACCCGTTTATTTTTAGTTTACTCACATATACAGTTGAACACCGATCATCCGAACTAATTGGAACCAGACCTTTTTCGGATATCCAAAATAACATTAAAAATGGCCCCTGCATACCAACATAACTAAATAAGTAGTTGGGCTTTCCATAAATGCACGCAATGCTCGCCTGCGGGCCCGAACTGCCTGCCCGCAAGTCGTTGTACACCGCGAAACAGGTACTTGGTGATGTTGACGTACGTGGGATAGTAGCATGTGCAGCAGCAAGGACCCCATCAGTGAAATGAGTTGAAAGTTCATTCAAATAAGAAAAGTCCTCCACCACACGCTGAAAGACAGCAGCCTCAGCAAAGGCTGACCACTCAGCTCGTGTAAGTGCCCAACGGGCAGGCCCGGAAGCCACAGAACCCCCTTGTGTTGTGGACAACACAATGGGGAGGTGATCACTCCCATGCAGATCGGCAGAGACAACCCAAGTGAACTGGAATGGCTAGCAAGCAAAAGGCTAAGGCTAAGTCCACCGCTGACCAATTACCTGTGGCCAGGTTACAGTATGTCACGACTCCATCGTTCAAGATGCAAATGGACCCCCTCTGCATCCACTCCTCAAGGATCTGCCCCTTGTTAGCGTTAAGTCCCCACCGCCCTCCCACTGGATGTTTTGGCTGTTAAAAGTCGCCCAACAAGAGGAAAGGGGCAGGAAGCTGGCGGACCAGGTCTTCCAGGTCACGAACCCCAAAAACCTCAGCCGATGGTAAATAAAGCGAACAGACTGTAATATTCAATCGGACAGAAACTAACTGTTACTGTCTGAAATCTAGTGTGCAGAGGCACACTGGCATGTAGCTGAGTGTGGTGAACCAGCACCACAACTTCATCATGTGCACGTGGCACAGGGTCGGCATCCAGACGGTAGACAGAGTAACTCCGAACAACTGAATTATCCGAAGCCTTGAAGCAAGTCTCCTACAGGCAGCAGCACGGAGGTCGCCAATGTGATAAAAGTAGCCGCAGATCTTCTGCATGGGTCAGATAACCTTGGCAGTTCCACTAAACGATGGTATGCGCAGTGGACCACATGACCAATTTTTTTGACACTTCTGTAGGCGCATAATAAGGCCTAGCAGTCAAACTTAAGAGAACATAAAAGTGCATACGTGACATGAGCTAGCTCCTGTACTATACCTTGCTATTCATTTCACACCGACTTTTGTGAATTTTAGTATTTTACATCTTATCTATACTTTTTGATCCTCACTTTTTGCACGTTACATAACGACCGCCCTATAGTAATCAGTTAACAGTAGCACAATCTTGAATCATGTCTTATTACTTTAAGCCTAAAGTAAAATGCCAGTCGCTTAGGCCTAGTAAAGTATTTATGCAAAAACAGACTAAAATACCAGAGCCGGCACCTGGTTGATTTTAGTTTTTATTGCTTATACGAAAACATACATTACCTGTTTGAGCTCTTCCAATCCCTAGCTTGAAAGTAGGCTTCACTGCCGGGCTCGTGACCACCACCTGCGTATGACCGGATCTGGGTTCCACATATATAACCGGAACCGCAGCTGCGCATATCATCTTTCTTCCTGCCCACATGAACCTAGGTCCATCAGAGGAGAGGCAGCCCTTATGAAAAAGATGTATACCAGCTGTATACCCTGGTATACCTTTTTAACAACTTTGGTATACAGTGTATACATGACAGTACACACAGGTATACCAAAGTACACACTGGGGTATACTTGGTGTACTCGAATCGATACTCGTCTCAAACTTAGGTATACTGAAAGGTATACCACACAAACTGAACGGTATACCAGGTATACCTGGTAAAAGGAAAAGGTATACCTTGTATACTCAAGGTGTATACCCATCTCAAACCAGGGTATACTGAAACGTATACCATATATACCTAGTACCCTCGAGTGTATACCTGTCTCAGACTAAGGTATACCGAAAGGTACACCACACAAACTAAAAGGTACACCAGGTATACCTAGTAAAAGGAAAGGGTATGCCTTGTATACTCAGGTGTATACCCATCTCAACCCGATTATACTGAAAGATATACCATATATACCAGGTACCCTCGAGTGTATACCTGTCTCAGACTAAGGTATACAGAGAGGTATACCAAGTAAGCTTGGTAAACTTCCACCTCAAACTAGGGTATACTGAAAGGTATAACTGTATAGCTGGTATACTCAAGTATACACCTA
>JAHWFP010237412.1:3993-14287 GCA_023313725.1 Lithobius niger
CCCCCCCCCCCCCCTGTCCATGATGGATGGTCTGCGTCACCTTCAGCGCATTGTCCATTCACACGCTCCTATGCACTAAAAAACCTACGACACCCGAATGCACCAAACAAATTAAGAAATAAAATTTAAAAATAAATAATTAAAAAATTTTAATTTTAAAAACAAATAAATGCCCCGATATACTCCATGCCCCAGCTTTATACGGACGTATCGGGCAACTGGCACAACCAGCACCGTTCAAAATTGTAGTTGTACCTAAATTCAAGAAATTTTTTCATTTCACTTTTTCTATAAATTCTTGTTAAAATAATTTGGGCAACTATCACAACCTGCAACATTCAAAATTGTAGGTGTGCCTATAATCAAGAACTTTACCATTTCTCTTTTTCTACAAATTCTTGCCGAAATATAAACCGTACCGCATTCAGTACAATGATTTTCAGATAACCATTAATTATCATCATACGGTCAAGTAGACCTGCGAAAACTTCGCATGCCACTGGCTGTCCGCAGCCCCTGCCAATGACAGCCCGTGTCCCGGACTGCAGTAGTCCCGGACCGGACAGCCGCAGTCCCGGACTGCATTAGTCCCGGACCGGACAGCCGCAGTCCCGGACTGCATTAGTCCCGGACCGGACAGCCGCAGTCCCGGACTGGTAGTCCGGACCGGACAGCCGCAGTCCCGGACTGGTAGTCCGGACCGGACAGCTGCAGTCCCGGACTGGTAGTCCGGACCGGACAGCTGCAGTCCCGGACTGGTAGTCCGGACCGGACAGCTGCAGTCCCGGACTGGTAGTCCGGACCGGACAGCTGCAGTCCCGGACTGGTAGTCCGGACCGGACAGCTGCAGTCCCGGACTGGTAGTCCGGACTAGTGGTAGTTCGGCAGACTGTCGACTCGGTGTCGAGTCTGCCGACTGTCCCAGTGACATGTAGTCCGCCCATGTCCGCAAGAGTCGTGGACCCTGGGACTGGGACTGGGACTGATGAGGACTGCCATCCACCCCCCCCGATGACGGGAGTAGCGGTAGGAGTTCAGCACCAACAGATCTACGCCAGAGGACCGACTAACCGCCCTAGGGTGTGACCCGGGCTAGCTATAACGGTCGTGGCCGTGTCTTTACCAAATCCGACCCGTCGTTTCCTTAGGTTAGGAAACGCAGCGTCAGTCACATTACCTGTACTTTTCATTACCTGTAATTCCATTCAGCAGCGTGGCCTCGCAACCCGGACTGCCTGCGTTGCATGCGTGAAACCTTTGATCCACCGGACACTGCCGGACATGGACACCGACGGACACCGCCGGGTCCCATGCAGTCCCAAACTCAATTTGCCTGTGTAAACACTACACACAACGACTCGTCGCTGCAATTATCATCACCACAATTCACAAAGCACGTAAAATGGCAAGCAAACGTGCAAACTACTATAAATAATGACACACGGCGACGTTAAAACATAGACGAACGTGGTTACGTTTGCCGATAAACATCGCCAATGGGCGCCGTTCGCGCCCAACTTCCTTTGTCCCATTTTGCCGATCCCAGAATCACCAGTTCTTGGCAAAACTGGCACTCTAGATCTTCCCACACTCCTCATAATATCCGAAAACACGGCGATCCTTCAGGTCTAGTCTTCTTTCGAATAGCCTTCCCTCTTTCCCGAAGCAGGAACAACGATTACAATCCGCCATTTTAGGCCTATTCGGCTGAGCGAAAAACGATGCGACGTTACTCGTCGCGTCCCAAACAAACTGTGACGAGTAGCGGGAGAGGGGCGCCGCCTGACGGCGGTCATGCGCCCCAGGGAGCGCCATTGCAAGGGCCCGGAGTGCGTTTAAATTAAAGGTTGGGACGAAAGGCATTTCCAAACTTGGAAAGCATAAATAAAATACAGGTAAGTATTTTAGGATAGTAGTAAAATCGGGCCTTCTCCTTTTAGAAATAACTGGGAAGACATTGGCATCCCAAACGTGTCTCATAACTAGATGCCTGTCAAATCATGTAGTTGACGGTCTAACGCAGCAAATCAATTTTCAGTTTAGCCACTTACTGTACACGATTTTCGCTTAGTTCATTGGTATCACGAATTCAAACGACGAAACCTTAACTAGAATTCTTAACAACTTTTGTTTTTTACATATTTAGTTAACGTTTCTGCATAAACTACAGCAAATGGCAAATTTCACTGATTGTGCACTACTGAATCTTCAACACCTTAACAACATAATGGACCTGTCTGGTCAAAAGAGTTGCACATCATCAGAAGAAACAAGATGCACTACACTGCATCAGTAATTCGACGTGTTGCTTGGTACAGAAATGCTGAAGGAGGATAAAAAATTATATGCGACTAGCGGAGTCGCTCGCTTCGCTCGCTCATTCCGTGTCGTCTCGCTGCGCTCGAGGAGCTTTCATGCTGCAACTCTTGTGCTGCTGGCAGACAGTCTACATCTAAAACGATCAAGCAAATGATCAGAGTGCAGTGCACGTTTATCGTAAGGCTTGAGCTCATAAACAAATGTACTAAACCAACCCCCTTCTGCCGTGCCTAAACTGCCAATGAGCCAGGAGGCGAGACATGCTATTTCTCCCATAGTCGGCCTTGGCTTGAAGAAGCCTTATCCATCCCCGCTGCAAGGCTGTTTCAACGCTGTAGCAGGCGAGTTGCTGCGTGCTTCAACTAAACATGCTTGGTGATTTTATCATGCATACTCGTTTGTGCCGCTTATGTCATATATTATTTTGTTATTCAAATAAATTTTGCAGACTTTGCATTGGTTTCCTTGTTTCACAAATTTTAAGAATTTTTACTTAAAATCCATCTCCTTCCCCGCTACGTGTGATGCTTTGAAAGAGCAACCACACGTCGCCTATAATTTTTGACTAATATAAAAGATTTCGTGTTAGGCGAAATCGTACCTAGAAACTGTTCATGGTTACCAAAATTAGGCTGGACTATTGCTGAGTAGAGCGCCAGCTAATAGGACACTATTGATCGAATGTCGATGTTTTACAAATGCAAACGTGAAAATATTTCTGACACTCTTTTCTGTTATCAACATACTTTGTTTAAATAGGCCTAATTTAGCTTTAATCTTTTCATAATTTCATTTAAATTTAAGGCTAAATGGGTAGTCTGTATTTGATATATCCAAAATGCAACTCCAACAGTCATCTCATCAGCGAGCTGCACGTGCCTCATTCTTGAATAACGGCTGTTAGCATTGCCAGCCGTAATCCTACTGACAACACTACTGGACCACGCGTCTCCTACGTGGCGCAACAATTGTGGACCATCCGCACTGCAGGAAGAGGTGATATTCCGAAACTAACAATCAACTTCGAAAAATTGTTTCAACAATGGTCCAAAGAGGTTTTTTTCGAGTACAAAACTTTTACCTCAGAATTACGAAAATACGCCTAAACGATATCCGGAGCAATTTACAGTCTTTTGAGACCTTTCTCACATTTCTAGCCTTCCTACTTCCGGAGGAGAAGACGTATATATATAAACAAACCTACCGACCGTAAGTTTTTAATGGTTATGATGATTGACGTATGCAGTTGGAAAGGCAGCGTAAACACAGGACACTACTATACATTCGGAATGCGTGGTGCACTGAAACGTATATACATATTGCACATCACATATAAAAAAAAAAACAGTCTCCTAACTTTTGCTATTGCGATACGGCAAATGAGCGATCACGCGATCATATTAGAAACGGCCAGATAAGGATTTCTCATCTGACGCTATTATTTTTGTTAAAAAAAAAAAAAACCTGAAAATTCCGTTGCTTTACAGCTTCCCGTCCTTTTCGTTCTTTCTCAGGAGGCTTTAACACTTTTTAAATCCGACGATAAAATAACACACAACCACAATTTCATGTAGTAGCTTTTGTTTAAGCTTTGCTGCTTAGGTTTTATTATATGCTGGGTTTACTGCAAATACAGTTTTATATTTGAACAATCAAGTTTAAAAAATAAAAAGACTAAAAAATTCCCCTCCCCCTCCTCCACACACGCCAGGCCTTACACGCAATTCAGCGACATTTAAGGCTAAACTAACGCTGCTACTACTGTTCACCGACTTATTCATTCTAGAGTTGCGCTTTTCAAATCGTGTTTTTTGTAACACCAAAAATTGTTCATCCATACGACATACCTTTGCTAGATGTACTTCTTCCACGAAGTTTACGGAGATTATTCCCCTGTAGTTCATAACAGTTGACGCTGTTTATTTCTCCCGGCCGCCTACCGTAAGTACAACGCAGTTTCGCCTCCAAACCCAAACGATCCCGAAGTTTTTCTCGGAAAGTCTAGCCTCTAACCGACCCTCGACCTGTATTTCGCCGTCATTTTTCAACATTGCCACTGCAATTTTAGGCTACAATTTTCGAAAATAACACGTGTAACGCTGACGTCACAACACTGTATGTACTATGGACAACGGTTTCGCGTTGACAGACCTCGTTGGAGGGTACCACTTTGTTTTTTCTAATTACAAAATCTGTGAAATCCCTAGTGTTTTAATATTTTACACTTCAACTGTTCCATCCACATACTTGAATTTCGTCGGATCAGAATTAACAAATGTGTCTGGTTTTTGAGGAGATGTCGCTGACGTAAATCGGCTACCCCCGTTTTTTGGCCACAACCGCATTAATTCGACGTGTGACACGTCGAATTAAAAAGCGCTATGTTAATGTGACTACAATTGTTGTTGCTCTTCTTGTTGGGGTGATTTTGCTCTTGCCTAGAGATTGAATCAAGGAACCGATTTTATACCTTAAAATTGAGTATTAAAAAGGCTCTTATAACGACATGTTAAGTTGATTACAATATTCTTTTCTTTGTTATTCTTTTTGGGACAAGAAAAAAAATAATAGATATTGGTACAAATAGTAGGATAGTATTAGTATAGCATAGCATATAAAATACGGATGTAGGCCTTAAAAAACTTAAACAGACATCAGAATTGGGACACTGAAGATTCTTTTACACGTATAAGTGGGAGGCTGATGGCTTACATGCCTTTTTCTAATATCTGTTCCTTTAGAGCACAAGGTTTAAACGGCTTACATCCGTATTTTATACGCTTAAGCGTTTTATAATACCAATAGAGCTAAAAGCACGAAATTTGGGACAAAAGCCATTCTTAGCATTACAAATCGAACCAGCCAAGGAACTACCCTGAACTATCCTACAAGGGCCCCAGTGCCTGCTCCCCCCACCCCATCCTTTTCCCGTAATTCATCCCTAAGAGCTTGACCAAAATTCTTCAAATCGAACTAAAAGCGTGAAATTTGGTACACAAGTCATTCTTAGCACTAGAAATCGAACCAGTCATGGAACTTCCCATGAAAAGACCCCCAAGGGTCCCAAGCAAGCTCCCCGCCCCTTGCTCCTCCCGAGTCTAGACCTACAAAAATTTCACAAATCGAGCTAAAAGCATTACATTTCGTACACAAGTCATTCTTACCCGTACAAATCGGACCAGTCATGGAAACCCTATGAAATACACTCAGGGGCGTAGCGAAGCCTTAATTAGTAGGGGGGCGCAGGCCCAAAAAATCCGACTATGGTCTAAGATTTGCCGACTTCCATCGCGAATTTTTTTAATGAATTTTTTTTAATGCTTTAGCCCTTCGCATACTGGGGAAGTTGTGGGGAGGGGGGGAGGAGCGGTATGAGCTAGGCAAGACATTATCTCATTCTCCCCCACTAATTTTACCGTGCCCACCTTAGTGGCCCATTGGAAATTTTATTTCTACCTAAATGGCCAAAAAAAAGGCGTGTAATACATAAATATATATTACAAATTAAAAAGTCAAGTGTGCCGTAAAAAAGGGGTTATATGATTGAATTTTCACTTGTTAAAATGTACACGGATAAAACTTGATGATTTTTAATTGAAATAATCAAATGTACAATTGAGAAAATTGCATATGTTTAAGTGCTGTTGTGCTTTACGTTTTAAATATATGATTCGTAAAGCACAACAGCACTTAAAAAAAAAAAAAAAAAAAAAAAAAGTTAAGATGTACACCAATAAAAATTGATAAATTTTTATCCGTGTACATCTTAACAAGTGAAAATTCAATCATAAACCCCTTTTTTACAGCACACTTGACATTTTTGTTTGTAATCCGTGTACCTTTTTTACGGCTATGGCGTCGCGCTACAAAGGTTTATGTATGCAGTCGATTGTTGCTGGCTACTTTGAAACAATTCAACTCATCTCTGAAAGCCTGCATCTGCGAAATAAATACGCAATTCTACCGTTTTTAGCTGCCAATTTCGACCTCGAAATTCACAACGCAGCTTAGCTTGGTTTAAAAATATATGCGTTTAGCTGAAACACTGATTCTTTCAAAGGGTCAAAGGGTTTTAGCGAGCGTTAACCGCACCCGGTCATCTGCCCGACGAAGCCCTAAAGCCCATGTCTGCAGCACCTAGAATGGATTCCCAGGAGGTCACCCACCCAAGTACCAATCGGGGTCAATGCTGCTTAACTGCTGCTGATTCTTTCATTTTACCGTTGTGAATCTGCAGTCTGCTGAGTGGCATTGTTCCCTAAATACAATGGTTAAAACAATGTAAAACAATCAAAATGATCGTTTAGGGTCCCGTAACTCCGGAATGGGTCGACCAATTGGAAAAGTGGTCCCTGTAAGGTTGAAGCCCAGGAAAATTTCTGGCTCAGATCATGTTTTAGATTTTAGGTAGGTGCAGTAGTTGTTTCTGAAACCGTGTCAGCCAAGAACAACAACAACAACAACAACAAGTGAACAGTTTTCAAATTCACGTGTGGCTTCGTACGTTTACTCTTGCACGGAATTGCATAAAAGTTGATGTAAAGTTTGGAAAAGTTGCTGTCTACTATCTGGCCAAGTTTGGTCGAAATATATTGAATAGAAACGGAGAAATTAATAGTTTTAGTTTTGCTGGAGAGAGGACTTCAATCATATACATACATCTCCGTGTATGATACAAAAGAAATTGTAATGTATGTACCTTACATTGTGAGGGCAGTTTTTTGCTGGCACCTACTCAAAAGGATGTGCACTTTAAGTTTCTGAAGGGTGCCAGGCTGTAAACCTTGAGCATTAGAGATGGCGACCAAAATGGTGCCCAACTATTACTCGATTTGTTGCCATTTGGCCTATTATGCAAGAACCGTTAGTGTTACACAAAAGCAGTGTGTATATCAGTTGTTTATATCTATGGGTGGGAATGTCTTCTTTGAATCAAGGGTAATGAAATGGGTCTATCACTATTAAGGACCGAGCCACGCCCATTTTACTAGGCGCTGGTATCACAATTACCATTGAATTTTTCGCTCATTTTCAAACTTAAACTGCTCTTGTGACGGTTATAATTTAGATGAATGACTCCAATTAGGTTTATTCGTAAGGTGGGAATGTAGTCTTTGAATCAAGGGTAATGTAAAGGGTCTACCACTATAAGGGGCCGAGCCACGCCCGTTTTATCACAGTTACCGTTCAATGTTTTGCTCATTTTCAACCATTGAACGGTATTAAACACAAAAATACCAACAAGAGTTAAATAAATACAGATGCAAACATATTTATGTTGCCTTTTAGACTTATATGTCAGGCCGACTGAGTGGGGAATCGAACCCACGACCTAAATGCCGATGTCCTACCACTGAGCCATACTGTCACAGCCAAAAGGAAACTCTGCCTATGGAAGCTGAAGCATTTTATGCTATTTGAGGGCCTATTTTCGGCTTCCCGAAACACGTTTGAAACACACTCGTTAAACAAATTTCGGATGTTTCTCGTAAACGTTCTTTAGCAAGAGAGGTAGTAAAAACCTAATTCTGACCAAATTCTGTTTTTTTATTATACATTTTTTTTATAAAATAAAATTAACTGATGAATTTAAGTTATTTAAAAAATATTATTACTTTAACATTAAGTAACACTGAATAAAATTTAGGTTTGAAAAGTACTGTTGCTTACGTTTCAACTTACTCTATTTACAGCTTTTTCCCCCCAAAATTTGTACGGATTTTATGTCGTCATGTTGACTCAGTCTTCCGGCTGTTCTCCGACGATAATCTCAGTTACTCCCCGACAGGGGACAATGCTTCCCCGACCAGGGGGAGGGGGTTCTTTCCTCCCCCCCCAAAAAAAAAATTTATGATTCTCGATGCCCCTTCCCCTTCTAATTCAGTTTTGGTGGAAACATCGTGATTTCACGAATTTTCTCTTACCGAGGACAACTTTTTCTCCTCACCACTTCCCCGGTTTTATTTCATCAACTTTTTTTCCAGGCTTTTTTTTTCCGTGTACCCATAAAACACAACAAAAAAGAGCAAAATAAAAAGGTTCTCAGAATTTTTGGAAGAAAAGGAGGGTCATTGAGGGCACGAAAAGCCTTTTGCCTTGAATCCGCCACCGATTTTAGTCTACTTTAATTCAAATTAAAACTGTTTGACCGTATTTATCCTGGGGGTATTTTTTCCGGGGGTATTTTTACCTAGATTCCCAGAGGCTTGGTCAACAAATTCTTGAAGATCGAGCTTTAAAGCATTAAATTTCGTTTACATATCATTATTAGCAGTAGGAATCGAACCTGCTGTAGAACCCCCTCCCTGATGCTAGACCAACAAATTATTGCCGATCGAGAAAAAGAAGGATGTATGGTAGGTAACCAGTGGTGTAGTCGTGCAGGAGCCGCGAGCCGCTCCGTCCACTTCTTTTCTGGTGGACTGCGCGCGCTAGTGAAGCGTGTTCGTATTTTTTTTTCAGCGCTGCAACCGCAACATCTGTATTGTTGGAACCACTATCAGTATTCAGCAATTCAAGATGACGTGCTCTCTGGCTACTCTATTGTTGCACATCATATTAACTGCCTGCCTAGCTGACTTTTATTAGTCAGAAACGTATGTCGCTGTACACAAAATAATCAAACTACTCGTTCGCCACGCAGGTTTATTTGGTTCCACTTGCTACGTAAAAATTAAGCATTTCTATTAAGAATTTGGGAGCTTAACCCCCCCCCCCCCCCATTATCCCTGGCCAGGATGGCCAGTGGCCCCCTACAACTCTATCACTTTTTTTTTGCCACTACACCACTGTATAGTACACAAGTCATTCATGCCAGTACAAAAATCGAACCAGCTATGCATCCTCCTAGAGGCTTTTGACATTTCTAGACGGTCCCCCTGTAATAGGCCCAAAGTGTTTCCTAGTTGAATAAACGTATTGTTTACAAACGGCCACTCACGTATCTTCAGTTATTCACTGGGTTCATACAATCCATGTGTTATCAATCAGTGGTGTGCATGGGGGTCCACGACAATTCGGTCCCAAAATTATAGATAGTACGACAGTTCGGTCCCGTATAAAAAAAATAGACAGTGGCTCCTTCCACGTCCACCGTGGCTCTCTTCCTTTCACGTCTCGCGGCTGATTGGGGCGGAGCGTAACGTGCGACCTGACTACACTTTTCCCGACCAAAAATCAAACGTTCCAGCTTTTAAATTGAACAAGAAACTAGAGGTGAATGGTCTATATTCCTGTCCAATTAAATTACAAGTCTAAAACAAATTACTAAAAAAAGAGTGAACAAAAATCTTAGAAACAATGTATAAATTCTTGCAAAAAACGTGGACGTGAATTCTACATTAAAATAGAACAAAAACTGGACATGAATGGTATACATACATGGCTGTGTCTCAGGTCCCGGTGACGGGATCCAGTTTATAAATACTCAGGTCCCGGTGAATTCGTTGAAAACTAGGGTTTCAGCTTGTTAAAGTGAACCTAACCAAGGTAACCTAACCTAACCTAAACTAACCAAACCTAACTAAAACTAATATAAATTTGCCTAAAAACTAAGTTTTTTTTTGTTTGCCGGGATCCACACTCGCAGAACTCCGGTCCCGGCAACGCGTCCAAATAGGCTTGAAACAGTTACGTCCCAACCGGGACTAGAGACACTGCGTACATTACATTCCTGTCCAAAGAACTTATTAACAGTAAAAATATGGACGTGGTTCTATATATTCTCGTCAGAATTTAAATTGAATGTGAAACTGGGCGCTAATTGTTTATTTTCCTGTCCAAACGAATTATTAACACTAAAAACATGGACATGACTCAGGTATTTTCACGTCTAAATTTTAAACTGAATTTCCGTGAGTAGATTGATAAAAGGCTACGAATCATTTTTATGGGGGTGTTTGAACTCATGACCGCCAAATTTTCGCCGCCCACCCTTCCCATCCTTCTCCACCACATTTACAAGATCCTAGAAAGA
>JAHWFP010237413.1:4394-16365 GCA_023313725.1 Lithobius niger
CTGGGGACGGGCTACTATAAAATTAGAGATCAGCTACAACTGGGGACTGGCTACTATAAAATTAGAGATCAGCTACAATTGGGGACTGGCTACTATAAAATTTAGAAAGCAAATTTACGACATCAGTACACCAAGATCATGTGAACGGGCATGCTCTTTTATAGAATTTTATCAAAATCAAGACATTTTGACCCGGCTACTAGAGATCCAGCTACAAGTAAATACCGGCCCACTACTAATTATAATTGACAAAACACCCGGCCACAAATATAGGATTTACGGTACATTTTATACTCGTGTGTTGGTGCAACCACTTACTATTGGCCGTGACTTCCACCTTTTTTCTTGTTTCCTTGGTTTTAAGGTTCAGTCGTGGTTTCTGCCGGACTTCACTCACTCAAGGAGGTTGTGACGACGTGAACACATCACAGCCAAGTTGAGTGAGTCCAGTCGAGCAGACTAACTGCAGCCATCCTTCTCTCCTCTATCTGCAGCCAGTCACGGTTGACGAATCAGACATTCTCTTCTGGTTTCCATGACAACCAAGCGGCGCAAAGGGCACACAATTCAAGCTGTTTCCGTAATAGTAGACGTCCATTTTCGAATGATAAAAATAATGATAAAAAATTCTATTGATGAACACACCACAACAGTGGATGAAATTACACATCATTTTTTTTTGTCTTTGCCTCACTAATAAGGGTGACTTGTGAAGTATACATACAAAAAATGCCAAATTCTCGGTCTAGCAACTAATAAACAAACATAGAACCAAGATGGGATATTTCCTTATCACTAGATTACATAAGAATGCTTTGCTTAAAAAAAAAAAGTTCCGAAACAACATTCGTGGACACAGCTAACGATATTAGCACCGCGCACAATTACAGCCACATTAGGCTGCATTTAAGCCTCAATCTAGCTTTGCGCTCTCAGTGTTATTTAATCGTGATCTCAAAGACGTCGTTGCCATGGTTAAAACGCTACCTAGATTAGCTACCCAGTGAACATCCATAAATTACGCAATGCTGGAGGGGAATCTCTTGGTGGCGTTACGAATTGTTACGAAGGGGAGGGAGGAGAAGGCTAAAATATTTGTTACATAACAAATTGATTATAGGACATACTTACGTAAAAAAAAACAATAAACGCAACACACAACTACAGTTTTTTTTTCAGTTTATAGAGCAGTGACCTGTGACGGCACAGTTTGCTGCGGTAGTGTCATCATGTGGCCGTGGAGCCCGACCTCTGGCTTGACCTTATGGGGAACACGGCTTGGCTTTCCACCATTTTGTTATTTTGGCTTGTTTCGTGCCCTCAGCGCTGTTGTCATATTTATCTATCAAGATGGTTAACGATTTTCGGATTTCTGGTTGCGGCAACAAAAGAGGAGTAGAGGGTTCGTCCTTGTTTAGATTTCCAGCGATTTCCAGCGAATTCCTTCCTCCATGGCTAAACCAGGTAACGTCGTCTGCTTGCTTCATACGCGATTATTTACCCCACCACTACAAGATGGCGGCACGCGTTGTTCGGTTGCCATGAGCAACGGACAGCGATGACGGTGCTCTATTCACGTCCGATTATTAATTTGGAAATTATTTTAGATTTCTTAAAGACGTGTAGTATACGAGACGTGCGGTATATGTACTTATGTAGTGTAGATTTCTTAAAGACGTGTGGGTACTTAAACCATGCGTAATGGCTGTTTGCCGTGACGTCACCATGCGTTAGCCAATGACGAAACGGAACAACGGCTGTTTGGCCGTCTGATTGGACTAGCCCAGTCACGTGACATGCACGTCACAGCAAACAGCCATGGCGCGTGGTATAGTAAACCTGCACTTCGTAATCCAACGCATGCTTCAGTTGATGCAGGAAGTCAGATAATACACGATAAAAAAAACTGCCCAAAAAAATTTGAACGTTACGTTACGGGATGAAGATGGAGGCTAAGGGTCTTGTCAAGATTAGTGTTAACCTTATTACTGGGGAGGAGGGGGGGTATGACGAAAATAAGCGGTACGTAATTTACGGACGCTCCCCTATCATCGTTCGTGTAAATGCTTGTAGTCATGCTACTCGTTACAACAAGACAAAGAATTTACCAGTCGCTTCTATAAACAGACTGTTTTCATTGCGAGACCTCGGAGACAATACCGATATGGGTTCGACAAAGGTAGAAATCTCATACACCCAAGATTTAGATTTAGATTTAGATTCACACAAATCTGTAAATCTTGTGTTAATCATTCAAATCTTGTAAATCTAGTACTAATCCTGTATATCACGTAAATCTGGCGTGAAAATCATTTAAATCTTACACTTAAATCTTTAAAATACCGACAAATCTGCAAATTTTCAAATCTGCAAAATCCGCGTAAATCGTGCAAAAACTTCGCCGTTTACAGAGGTTTATTATTTCCTTTTTTTTTCCCCCGTTCTATTTAATTTTTTTTTTCATATGTTTGAAATATGGTATCACGTGTTATCTTAATTGCAGGGCCACCCAGATAAAAGATGAGCTTGAAGTGGTTTGGAATTGGCAGTATTTACTTGTGCCAATGATTTATGGAATATTAGCCTACACTCAAATACTTACAGGATGCTATCAAAACAAAAATAAGGTAGCAACAAAAAAGAAGAAAAAATTGCTAAATTTTCTAAGGACTTGATGGATTTTATTAAAATCCCTCATTTTTACAAAAATTAGCTTGTAGGATCGAGGATCCCCCCCCCCCCAGACCCCTTGTCCCAAACGTATTTTGTATTTGGTCGCTTACATTTTGCCAATACGTCATGCGGCAACCTTTCTGGTATGAATGCAGCTCGACGCCCCTCCCCCCCCCCCCTCAAAAAAATATTCAATATGACCTTGCTACCATTTCCCCGCTCAAACAGTCCAAAACCCCCAAAAGGCATCGTCCAAAGGTTTGCATCGGTAAAGGTTATCCCTACTTTACCGCTTAATTTTAGGACGACGCGCCGCGGCACGAAGTTCGTACCGCCATGGAATTTCCGTCGACGAGAACTTCCCAGGACACGACCCTGTCCACAGCGCTTCCAGCATCTCCGTCCCTTAACAAGATTTTAAACGGCTTTAAAAGCAATTTCCCGCATTTTACCCAACTAATATTCGTAAAGTGAAGTCCTTCCGTCCTCGCCCACTCGCCCCAACTCCCCTCCCCCCTTCCTTTTCTTCCCCCCACTCCCATTTTATCGAGAATGAACCTTTCGATCGGTGCCTCCTTCTGCACCGATCCCATAATGAAGACATTCTTGGTAAATGCCAAGCCCGGCCAGGCCGAGCGATGGATGCGCCAATTAGGAGAGGCGGAGATATTAAAACGTCCTTATTAATTTGTGAGTTGATGTTAAGTGCGCAGATATTGCCGCGTGTGCGCATGACGAATTCCTGTCACATATCGCTAGTGCACACTTAGTTATTAAACGCGCGAGCACTATAGGCCTTTACACGTTCAAGTTCGCATTTTTTAGTGATGCACTACAACGAAGCAGAGAATATGGAGCGTTATTCTCGGCCTGTGGATGCATGCATCTCTGCCAAAAACATGCTGTAGGTTAGGGATGGGACGACGATGCAAATGTTATCCCGATAAAACTTTTTAAATTATCGTGATAATCGATAATATCGCGGTAAAACAAATTTCGAGGCTGGAATAACTATTAAAACAAAAAATACATTAATTAAAAATAAAAAAAAACCTTGGCTGAAGCCTACGGTGCAACCTTAACGAATGTGAATTTTGTGGCACTCGCAGACATGAAAATGCAATCGCCATTCTCCATTACTTCTTCACCCATGTAGAAACACTTCAGCAGTTGTGCTGCTGCTTAAAGCTTAAATATCGTCTGCATTAAACTAACTCTCCAAGCATTCAAATTGGCTAGAAACACTAATGCATGCTTGGTTGGATGTCCATTGTACTTCCGCACTTGACTCCGCAAAACCGCTCGTTTCTAGCTATTACAGTTTCCGAGATATGACAATTTAAGCAATCAGGGTTTTCGCGTCGGATAATTCGATAGATCAGAAAACGTGCGATACGATAATCGACAATTTATCGCGATATTATCAATTACCGTGCCACACCTACTGTATGGTTCATAAGCAGCCGAGAAGGTTGTCAAACTTGCAAAAACCAGACACTTAAATCCTGCTGGGCTCCTGAAGATAACTGATCCTCCCAGTGCCTCTTGAAAGAGTTTCCGTGGATCTCATTGGGACTTGACTAGTGACCCGGCGGGGATTGAAATGGATACCGATAGTCCTGGGTGAGTTTCTGGCCAAAACTATATGCTCTCAGGACGGCCAAAGCGAAACAAGTTCTGAGTGTGTAAAGGATGTTGTCCTCAGATGGAACTGAACCAATTTTGCAGAACTCTTGCACTCCTATGGCCTGTATAGAGCAGCGACGTAGCACCATATAGAGCAGTGACATAACGTAGTATTATTGTGTATAACTCTATGGTGGAGCCAGCAACTGAGTTAGCTGCAAGGGGCACTGGAGGGAAAAAAGAAGGTCGTCTTACTGAAGCCAATGCTATTAGACAGGATTTCTTAAGCCTATAACGCATGATTTTTGTTGTTGGAGAAAACAACGTTTTTTTAAGCCTAAGAAACCTGCTCTCAAAGCACTGTCTTGACTAGAAATGCCGTTGTTTTCCCTTACATTTTAATCTAGTGCCCCTTGTAGTTATGCCCTCCAGATGCCATCTCGTAGGCAATATGACGTCACTTGACGCTGCTCTATTGGCTACGAGGCTAGAATATGGACAGGCAGCTTCAAGGGGCACCAGATTAAAATGGAGTTGAAAAAACGACACTTCTTGAACCTAAAAAAAACGTTGTTTTCTCCAATCCCTCATGTGGCGCGGTTGTAAATCGGAAAGAAAAAGATTCCACTTGCTACAAATTTCGGCAATTGCCAACGATGATCGAAACAAATCGCGCGTTTTAGGCCTAAAAAATCCGCTGCAACAGCATTGGCTTCAGTAAGACGCCCTCCTTTTTCCCCTCCATGTTTATCCAATGCCAATTACTGGCTCCAGCATAGAGTTATATATAATAATATGACGTCATTCTCACGGCTCTATAGAGCAGCGTCAAGTGACGTCATATTGGCTACAAGGTAGCATCTGGAGGGCATAGCTACAAGGTGCACTAGATTCAATTATAAGGGAAAACAACGGCACTTCTAGTCAAGACAGTACTTTGAGAGCGGATTTCTTAGGCTTAAAAAACATTCTTTCTCCAGTTACAAAATTCGCGCGTTATAGGCTTAAGAAATTAAATCTAATAGCATTGGCTTCAGTAAGACGACCTTCTTTTTTCCCACCAGTGCACCTTTCAGCTAACCCAGTTACTGGCTCCACCATAGAGTTATATACAATAATACTACGTTATGTCACTGCTCTATATGTTGCTACGTCGCTGCTCTATACAGGCCGTCGGAGTGCAATAGTTCTGCAAAATTGGTTCGGTTCCAGTGAGGACACCATCCTTTACACACTCGGTAACTTGTTTCGCTTTGGCCGTCCTGAGACTGAGAGCATATAGTTTTGGCCAGAAACTCACCCAGGAGCAGTGACATAACGTAGTATTATTGTGTATAACTCTATGATGGATCCAGTATCGGGGTTAGCTGCAAGGGGCACTGGAGGGCGAAAAGAAGGTCGTCTTACTGAAGCCAATGCTATTAGACTGGCTTTCTTAAGCCTATAACGCGCGATTTTTGTTGTTGGAGAAAACAACGTTCTTTTAAGCCTAAGAAATCCGCTCTCAAAGCACTGTCTTGACTAGAAGAGCCGTTGTTTTCCCTTACAATTTAATCTAGTGCACCTTGTAGCTATGCCTTCCAGTTGCTATCTCGTAGCCAATATGACGTCACTTGACGCTGCTCTATAGGAATTGGATCAAATTTCAAAACGCAGTTTTAAAAAATTCTCTCCCTCCCAACCTCTAACAAAATACTGGTTTGGTTTTATTTACTAAGTCTTTACCGCGAGTTTCCGGTTTTTTCGTGAAAACTTTGAGAATTCCCCTAGTTTTCTCCAGTTTCAGCAGCAGTTTAAAATTCCCGGCATTTTTCAGATTCTCCAGCCTGGTTGGAGCCATGACGTATCATCTTATTTACATTTTAATTTTTTTTTCGTTCCAAGCTGTAATCGCGTTGGAATGCAAACTTAACAGCATGCAAACCATGGAATCAGTTTAGGTAGGAGAACGACGTGTTTAATAACGCTTACACTTCTAACTTTGCGTTGTCTGTATCCCGCGTATAGGGATCGGGGCATTTTCTGGCCCCCACTGATCTTAATGGACCGTCTGGATGACACATCCGCAGAATATGACCCAGGAATTGGAGCCCTTTTTTCCGCCGGTTCCTGCCACCCAGGCCGACGCCATTATCAGTAAACAAGTGGTGAACACAAACAAATGAAGAGGACAGAGTGGGGTGGGGGTGGGGAATCGAGGGAGGGGGGGGGGGGGAAGCTCGAGAATAACATTCCACGCGGATGGATCGACGTGGGTGGCAAAGGGGTGACCGAAAAAAGTGGGTCAATCAATAATCAATAACGATACGACCGCCGAATACAGTGTCTTGAAAAGAAACCAATTGACAATGAATGAACGGATTAAGTCGATGATCCTTGAAGAACTTCATTTTTGAAAGGGGAAGAGGTGTGTCAGTGTGGTTGAAAGTGTATACTCTGAACACGCTGTGCACTGTGATCAACTGACACTAATCAACAACACTGTATCAGATCAGCCTCCGCACGAATTCTGCATTGGCTGAACATATTCTGACAGGAGTTTAAATACTAACAGCGCACACACTGTACGTATATAATATCAGAGTGCACAGTGTCTTCGGAGTGTCAGAGTTTTTCAGCCTGATGATAGAAATAGCGCAGCGTAAAAAAAAATATTTAACGAGGTGCTGCTGGTCATTTTACGCCCACACACCTTCACAAGCCCCATCCCCCACCAACCATGAAAAACCACCAAATTATTTCGTACGCAAAAGGGCCCATCATTCTGGAACGAAGCCTTCTACTCCCCCCCCCCCCTCCACCCTTTTCCCCCACCACCGCGACTTCGTAAATCGGAAATTTGATTTTTGCTGTTGGCTGTATTTCCGAATTCTCCACCATCAGGAGAGCTTGCAACATCTTCCAAAAGTATAAGTTCGTATTATTTTTTTTTCTCTGTGGGGGGGGGCCCCGTCCCCCCTCCTCCAACTCTTCGTCTATTCAGTAAATTACGGCGGTATTCGTATATGCCTTCAAATCCATTCAGTTCAAGAAACATTTAAGCGAGTGTCGTTAAAACCATCAAATCCAAATGCCCTTCTGATTATAAAATTAAAGGTACATGCATCATATGTTGGTTTTTCCTGTACGACTCAGTTTTGCGACATTAGTTCAAACGTATGTAAATGTTGCCAACACATTCATTTTCTTGTTTTTTTTTTCTTTCGTGCGAGTTGATTTTGCGACATTAAAGGCCTCTCCAGACAGAAGAAAATTTCGTGCGAAGCTATGCGTAACTACGTACCTACAAGGTCAACATTGCAGCAATCGTGTGGTTGGTGTTGCGTTAAGGACGAATATTGAAGTCTTTTTTACACCATACTACGTCGGCGTGCAGCCGCGAGCAGCGTAAATTTTGCAAACGCTATTCTCAATGGATCGCACGACGTACCGGAAGTATTTATGTCCCTTTAAGTGACATGCGACGGCACATTTTTATCAAAGTTTCTTGCTTCATTACCAAAAATAAAACCATAGTTTTATATTCTTACACTCACGTTTCAATTCCACGGTAAAAAGTTTCGAATTACTCCTAACCCTACCTACCTTGCTTCCTCCCCACACACATACATACACACACACGCCTTCCCCAAAGGTCGTCGCCTGGGCCCTTCCAAATTATATAACCAAATGCTCGAAAGATTCCCTCCTACACCAAACTAAATTTCGAGGTGGCAACGTCCCTTAAACATCCGGCCACCCTAGTAAAAATAAAAATTCAACAATAAATATCACCCTTCCTAACTTACCAAAACACAAATACCGAGAAATGGCAGACTTGAACCCCATCCATCGAAAAACCATGGCAACGGTCAGTTATGTTACCGAGTTACCAGATGTTGCCACCAGGTGCTCCAACGGTCTTTCCCCTCGCTTGTCCCCCCTCTATTTTTAGACACCACCCGTCCCTTCCAGCCTCCTTCTTCAATCCCTCCTTTTCCTGCTTATACTTTCCTATCTGCCGTTTCAAGCCAATGCCGTTCGAGTCCGTGAACAATTAGATAGAACCACCCTAGACCATGCCTCGCTACTTAGCACCCACTAATGGCGATTGTCTATAAATTGACTTGCTCCTGCGATATTGTTGTTAGATTAGTTGACTGTAAAGGACATAATTCTCACTATTTTCGTGCATACTGCACGAAGTAGCCTTTGCAACATTACAATGCAGCAAAACCGGATGAAAGCCTTTGCAACATTTTACACACGTTTGAACTAAATATTGCAAAACTGAACCATAGGGGAAAGTCACCCCCGTTGGAATGTACCTTTATTCCTAATTTAACAAGTTAAGAGTGTAGATATTTTTGCAAGGGCTAATTTACCAACCAACCTCGCTTGGTGTTCTTGCAACAAGATACTAGAAATCATTTGAAATTCCAGCATAGCCGTGGCTTCATCTTTGCCGGCTGATTACGAAAATAGTCAATAATGTGAATTCGGAAGCGACTGGTGAAATCGTTTCGTCATAAGGAATTCCTTATATCTTATTGTCACGGATCAGACGACTGCAAGAATTTACCAATGTCACAGGATCGCGATCCACGTAGCGCTGTTTCCATGGTAATGGCACCTTCACTATCGGTACGTTCATCTGCGAAAGTCCAGGGCAACCTAATTTTTAACCTGATTTTTAAATTTTTATCGTAAAGGCATCCTGAAACTTGATTGCTAAGGGAGTTACGTAGGGAGGTTTGGCTCTCCCATTCTAAGGACGATCGGGAGAGCTCAACTCGGGGCAGGTAGAAAACAAATGTGGCAAAAAGGGTTTAATACTCATTCCTTCCCCCCCACCCCCACTAGCTTTCTACCCGCCCACCCTAATGTGAGGTCGAGATTGGTTCACCGTTCATTGTTTATACATCCCGACTCAATATATTTCAATATATTGGCCACGGCACTTGGAAAAACATGCACTGTGCTCAACTAACTAACCAAAACTAAGTCAAGTAACATGGATCAAACTGACTTAAGTCAGACCCAAACAGAGCTAATTAAGATACGAACTGGGGCCAAATGACATGCAGGCTGACCGATACTAAGCCAAATAACACTCAAACTAACCGATAGTGGGCCAATTAAGACCCCAAACTGACCGATACTGGGCCAAGGAAGACCCAAACTGACTGATACTGAGCAAATAAGACCCAAACTGACTGGAACTAAGCCAAATAACATTCAAACTGAATGACATTGAGCCAAATAATACCCATTTGAACTAAAAGGCACTGGGTCAAATACGAACCAAACTGACTGATAGAGCTAGGCAATAAGACCCAAATTGGCCCATATATCAAGCCAAAAAATTTGCCCAACCCAGCTGATACTGAGCAAAATAAAATCCAAACTTACCAATTAGTGAGTCAAATAAGACCCAAAGTGACCAATTAGTGAGTCAAATAAGACCCAAAGTGACCAATTAGTGAGTCAAATAAGACCCAAAGTGACCAATACCGAGCCAGTAAGACCGAAATTGACTGACACTGAGCCAAACAAGTGCCAATCTATCTGATACCGACGAAATAAGAGCCAAACTAACCGATGCTGAGCCAAATAACACTCCAAACTGACTGAAACTGAACCAAATAAGATCCCAAACTGATCAATACTAAGCCAAGTAACAAGACCCAAACTAAACTAAGCCAAGTAACTAGACCCAAACTAAGCCAAGTAACTAAGCCAAGTAACAACACCCAAACTGATCAACACTGAGCCAAATAGACCCGTAGTAGCCAATCCTGAGCAACTAAGAGCCAAACTGGCCCAAACTGAAACAAAGCGAAATCAAATCATGCGTAGCTTAGGGTTTTTCTTTCTACGCTGGATTCATCGAACATAATTCCAAAGACAGCATGCAAACTAATTTTTTATGGAATATCCCCAGGACAATAATATCGTCTAGTGGCTGCCATATTTAAAAATGGATTGACTGATTATACAGTGAATTTTAAAAGCTTGTGATTTTGTTTGTGTGGATTTTTGTGGACCATCAGTCAAGAAACTTCTCAACCGTTATTCGAAAATCAAATGCAAATAAAGAACCTTCTACACAGTAAAATAACGAATTATTTTTTTACGCTTTCGGACAAGCTCAAGAGTCAAATTCTTTGACCTGACCTCACAGTTATAATTGTATATCCCAAGTTTTCCCCCAAAAAAAATCCAACCCGAAAAAATCCAGTGTTGGTTTTGTCCCATCTAAATTTTTTTTTTTTTAAATATGCAACAAAAAAATCATCAAACAAATATAGCCCTAACCAGACTGGCTTCTCGCGGCTGCATGGCGACGCAGGATGGTGTACGAAAGACGTCAAATTCTGTCAATAAATGCCGCACTCACTACTTGAGTGCAGCAATTTTGACCTTGTAAGCTTGTAGTAACGCATCGGTTCGCACAAAATTTCTTCTGTCTGGGATTGTGGGGACCACCCTGGCCGAGTAGTGGTTTTACGTTATGATAAGGGCTGATATGTTAGCGTTCAAATAAATAAGAAAAAAAAGTGTGGATGGAAAGTGTGGATGGAAGTAGACATCCTTTAAATGTCTAAATGTTTTACACAAATGTTTACCCGGAAAACGTTACGACGACTTTCTTTTTTTCGTTTTCAATGCTGTATTTTTCTACTTTTCAAAAATCAAATATACGAGAGCACGAAGCATTTGACATGCTTATAGTGCTCATTACTGTTGAAATCTCATTAATCATTAATTTTTTCTTCAAATTCAATACTGGATAGAAAATCAACAAATCAACAATCCCACAATATTTACACTAGACACACCAAAAAAAAAACATACATAAGAATGTCCCCAGCCCAATTCCACTATTTCTGAACAGTTTTATTCCAGAGCACGTATAATACATTATTTATTGTTTATAATAATGATTTTTTAGCTCCAATTTTAATTTATTAAATTGAGTGATATTTTTTTAATTTATCTGGTAAATTGTTAAGTCAAATTCATGTGAGGTATTAGTCTCATTTTACCATATCGGCTTCTTCAAAGACATGCAGCCACACTGATTACTGCGCTTTACACCGCTACCTCCGAATTAAAATTTTTACATCGGTAAAATACTCGTTGATAGCCGCCAGCCCAGTTCTAAAATGCGATAAAACCCAATTAAAAAACCCATAAAACCCCACCAGTGTTTTTTTTTTTTTTAAAGCCGTGATCTACAATTTGCTATTTTTTTCACGTTCTATATTCCCCGCTAGACACCAATCAACAGGTAGCTCAAGCACTCACCTCCACGTCAAGTTGGTCTTTTGCCACTTGGCTCCCTGCAAGGCATACCGCTTCACTCGCTCTGACGTCCCGACGAAATCTGGCAGGCCGCATCGCTTCCGACGCATCATCTTCAGCGTGCCTTCATCTACAACGCCCGTCGCTTCGACTCCGGCAAATCGCTGCATTTCACGGATCGCTCCGCGCAGCTGCTCTTCGGTGCGCAGATTGCCCGTCTCCAGGTCTGACTGGGCCAGGTAACCATATTTCGTTAGGAAATCCTGTAGAAAACACAGAGAAAAAAAAACGTAATTATTGTAGACTGATGGATGGACGTTACGTAGGAACAGCCCTTCAAAAATAAAATAAACTGAAGTTCAACAAACAACACAGGGCTGAAAGT
>JAHWFP010237423.1:0-12681 GCA_023313725.1 Lithobius niger
CACCTGATAGCTTTAGTTACAGCCCAGAAAGAACCACTGATTAGGTTTCCTTGTCATTGCTGCTGCTTCTGTTACTTAAGGGCGTTAGTTGCAGCCCCAAAAGCACCACTGATTAGATTGCTTTGTCTTATTGCCCTTTCTGTTACTTGCGGGCATTAGTTATAGCCCCAAATAATGCCCACTGAAATACTGGCTGTCTACGCGAACATTTGGATCAATTTACATAAGATTTTCATACTTTTTGAGCAGTTGTATGACAACTTAAAAAGTAACTAAAACTGGGTTTAAGACTAATAAAAATATCTTACGCAAACCTATGTATAATTAAAATTATTGTTTCGAAAACTGCAACTATACAATAGACGTTGTGACTGACCCGAAAAGTCCGTGCTCGACCGAGTGGGTGTACTTCCGAACATGCCTCCGTCACTAAGCCATGTCTTCGGCAATGTTGTTTCGTGTGTCTTGACAATAAAATTCGTCTTTGCCTATTCACTGTGGCTTGCCAGCACTGCATAATTCAGTGTGGCCTCTCGACAAAAGACTCTCGGCAACTGTTACTCATGTCTATCAATACTAGTAATGAGTAGGCTAACTCGGCCACTAAGGCTTATTTATTACAATCAGCGTGCATTCTCTTCAGCTTGTATAGCAAAAGTATCGTCAATGTCTGGTTCAGGGCGGCGAGCCAACAAAACAGTTGCCAGTGCCTCGTCCAGTGCCCTGTTCAATGTGTCCTAATTGTGTAGTATTTAATTTCCACTAATCTACCTAATTTTGTGTGGCTTCTGACAAAAGAGTCGCCACCGCCAGTTCCCAGTAACTCAACAGTAAACAAACGCCATAATTTAGTGTGGCGTGTTGCTCGACCTAAGGTTTGTTACGATAGTGTCGCAATCAGCCATGTTTCAAATGAGTTCGTTTCAGTTCGTTTCTTCGTATTTTACTTTTCTTGGCCTTAATTTACTTTGACAGGATGCTAGCCGATTCACTATTTATAAAATGGCGGTTATTTCCCGTACCAAAATGGAAGGGCACACAAAACGCCAGAAACTGCCAAAATCAAAAGTCAAAAAGAAAATAGCAACGACAGCCACAAGCATGCCAAGGAACAAATAAACGACAAGCAATAGGAAAAAGGTACGGATAAAAAGGAAAATTCTGAAAAACATTGAATCAAAAAAAAAACAGCCTTCACACTTTGAGGAGACATCAGCGTGTTTGAATAACGAAGGTAAAGCTAAAATCCAGAAACCCCCAAGGCTTAAAAACAAACAACAATCGATGCACTTTAACATCGTATCGTTTACGGCATTGTTTTGTTTTTTGTACAGTTCGATTCGAGTGTTAGTTAACGATGAATGAACATGGTTGGAAATTGAACTTTGCTCCGCATTCCAGGAAGCTGCCATGTTTGTTAATGCCACTCAAAACTATATACCTTCAAAATGCTGGCTTCAAAACCTGTTCTGTTCTGCACCGAGCTAGTTTTAAGGCATCTCATGGCTTCCTTAGCGCTTATGGTTAACTAAAAACTTAACTTATACTCGGTCTGTTGGAGGCTGACCAGAGGAAACTTGATTGCCCTATTCAAAATTCTCGTACTAAATTATGGGGGAAATTCTTTTCAGTCTTTTTTTTTTACCTTGTCGGAGTACTCGGCCACTAGAGGGCATTCATATAAAATCCTACGACCTACCATACACAAAACACAGACCAAAGGGGTTTTTGCTTATCGCGTCATTTCCACTTGGAATGAGCTACCGGCACATGTGGTGGAGGCTTCAACCGTCAACATGTTTAAAAACCGTCTTGACTTGCATGTCGCACAAAAATAGGCCTAACGGTTACGCAATTTAATTATTCTTCGTTTGGTCCTACTCCCATATTTGTAAGTACCTTGGTTCAAGAGGAGTAGAGGTACACGTACGCACACACGCACATCATATGTCTTTAATGGTTTTAGATACTGCATTTTATTTTCTTAAGCTCCGTGTATGTTTCTTTTTTAGTTGTGTTATTTAACTTTAGGCTAGGTGTAAGTGGCTGTCAAGTCCATCCATGGACCCATTCGTTTTCTTGACGAATAAAGTTAGTATTATTATTAATTGCCAAAATAAATCTTTTTTCAACCGTCCACATTACATGCTTTTTTCGAGATGTGACCAAAAGGAAGCATAAAAACAGCAAATAGCTCGATCTGTCGGCATCTTCATTTACTGTTTTTTCACAGTAATGAATTTCTTGAAAAAGCATTCACTCTTCGGCAATACAACGCAAGCGGAAATCGAAAAAGGACAACTTTCAACCGCATGAGCTTCACCATCGTTTCACTGGCAGAGTTGGAAATGGGAGCCTGGTCATTGTTAAAGTTCATCCTAATTTTTTTTTCTGCAACAGATCTCTAGTTCGAGTATAAATGTCAGCCTTGCTGTTGAAAAAGATCCTACTTCAGTTTGTGTGCTATCGGCTGGCAGTGATCAAGGATTAGATTGTAAACACATTTCGCATTCCAACTATAACCCTAGCCCACGTGAAGTAAAAAATAAGAAAAATTTTCTTATCAGCAATAACAGAGCTTTCCTACAGTGTTCAGAAATTAAACAAAACTTACAGAAATATAGATGCTTTATGCGTTAGTAGTCCCAACTCACCTTAGAGGGCAGTCTTTGCCATTGCTTAGGCTCGATATGGTAATAGTCCAGTAGTCTAACGGCAGCACCTGGAGAGCAAAATAGCAAACGAGAATAGGTTGTGCAAAAAGAACACCAAAAGCGTCACTGATTATTAGGTTACTTTGTCTTGTTGCGACTTTTCTGTCGCTTGATGGTGTATACTTACAGCGCCTAAAGCGCTGCTGGTTAGGTCGCTTTGTCTTGCTGCTGCTTTCTGTCACTTGGGGGTGTTAGTTACAGCCCTGAAGCACCACTTTGTAGGTTGCTTTGTCTTGTTGCGGCTTTCTGTCACATGATGGCGTTAGTTAAAGCCATGAAGCGTCACTGATTCAGTTGCTTTGTCTTGTTGCTGCTTTCTGTCTCTTCAGGGCGTTAGTTACAGCCCTCTGAAAACACCACTTCATAGGTTCCTTTGTCTTTTTGTTGCTTTCTGTCACTTGAGGGCGTTAGTTACAGCCCGGAAAGCATCATTTCATAGATTGCTTTATCTTGTTGTTGCTTTCATAAGCTGCTTAGGCGCCATCGCTAAGGTTGGGTGCATACCAAAAAGCTAAAGCTTACAGTTTATAAAATATTAAGAAATAAGAATGAAGCAAGACCAAATTTCAGGCCAAAACAAAAAACAGTCAACTGCAGAAAGAAGTAATCGAAATTAAGAAGTAATAGAGTTATTTTAAGTTTATATAAGTTTAAATTAAGTTTATAGAGATGTAAATTTTAGACGAGTTTACATAAGTTAAGATCAAACCTACGCTCAGCCAAACAAAACTAAATACTGGGAGTGTGAAACGGAAATGTATGTTACAAATGAAGGAGCGTGTCATATGCAACACACTGATGAAAAACTTCCACATGAACATATATCCAAATACGGGCTATCCTCCCAATTCAAGCTTTTGTAACTAAAGCAGGCTGTAAATATCGATATGGCCAGTAGCACACCCAAGGAGGGGGGGGGGGGGGAGAGAGCAAAGGAGGAGTGTCCCAAGACCCTAATTTTAGGACTCAAATTGTAAGAGTAAAATTTGGTGGAGGTACACAAACGAGGCATATTTACTGCAACTGAAAATAAAAAAATTTGCTTCTTTTTATTACATTCTCTGATACTACCGACAATGTGTAGGTTTACTGGGCTCCGAGAGACTTGCCGCAAACCATCTCTGTTCCTAGACCCTTTCATTCTTGGAACCAAGTTAAATTGTAGTGATTTTTGTTCCCCCCCCCCCCCCAAATAAAATTCCTAGGCACGTTAATGGATAAGGGGTAGAAAGTGAGCCACGACTGCCCCTCCCCTTCCTACCTGCTCAGTAGCGCTGGAGCAATTCAGGGGGGAAAACCATAATAATAACCAGAATAAGAAGCAGCTACAGCGACTACCAAGTCTCAACCGGTTTTCTGTACACTTCCGCCACTTTCGAAAATGTTGAGGCGCACACCTTTATCATGCACTGCAACACTGATCTCTGTTACATAATATAAAAATAGTAACCATCGTAATTGCCGGTTAAAACCGTGTTAGCTTACATGCTAATTCTAAATTTTAGGCTTAATCGTTAGCATTTAGGCCTCAGGTTTACCTGCCGTTTTAATTACATAAGTAGCAGCTAACGGAGAGTTGTGTTCGAGAGTAGGCTTATTCATCCATGCAACACGGTGTCGAGATTATTTTAAATGAAGCTAATGTGTGTCGTTAACTAAATCCTTTTTTTTTACGGTTGCGTGTTTTCGTGTACTGTTTAAATGTTACAATCAAATGTTATTACAGTCGTAAAACACTCGTTGAAAGTTCGGCTTGGCCATCAGTGCAAAAGTGTCACGTCTCTGTGTTTTAGAGATCATATTGTTGTAGCTGTTGGAGCAGAGAAAGGGTAGCTGTACGTATTCCACCAACAGTGACTACGTAGTCGCATCCGGTCTTCTGTACAGTTCTGCCACTACCAATAGTGAGGCAGACTTCTCTATCACGCAATGCAACAGCTATCTCTATTATATAATCTAAAAACAGTAACCATCAGAATTGCCCGTTACTAATGTGTTAGCTTTTAAGCTTATTTTACGTTTTAGGCATAATTGTCAGCGTTTAGGCCTAATTTACAACTTTAATTTCGTAAGTACCAACTAACGGAGATTTGGATTGTATACAGTAAGCCTGTTCACTTTTGCAACACGGTATGCTTCCGCGCACACAGTTACAGTGTTACAACGTAATGCGCAGCGTAGCGTATATAGATCAGTGGTAGTAAGGAAGGGACAGGAGAAACTATTAGGGACTCGTAGCAACTATTGACGTTGCCATGGTAACGTGATTTTAGACTTAATTATCATTTTTTAGGCCTAATTTTTTTAACGGCGGTTTTAGTTTGTAAGTAGCAGATAGGCCTAATGGAGAATTTCGTTCGATAGTAAGCCTATTCATTCATGCAACAATGCGACAAGACTCTTTTAAACGAAGCTAAAATGTTTTTGTTTTTACGGCTGCATTAACACAAATCTTTAAGATTTCAATTCGACGATGAAATGTTATTATTTAATTTAGTTACGTCGAAGAAGTCTATTAGCTATAAGGAGGCAACGGTGTTTTAATTTGTCATGTTATTTAACTAACTTTTGACACTGAATCGAACGTTGTAAACAGTGGTCGTCAATTTCTGGTACCGTTGCGAAGTTGAAAAAATTAAGTACTAACGCACTCTATGTTCCCGGGACAGAGTTGTGGGCTACCACTCAAGTGGATGACGGATCTAATCTCACGATTGACTATAGTGCCATTAAAAAAAGTAGTCAAAAAAGTCGTATGGTGATGGGATAAAAGATCTACACCGACTGAAACTGCTGCCTTGCACGCCGTATTTTAATCATTTGGTAGCTTGGGAATAATTCCAAAATTTCTGTTACCCAGGTATACTTGGATTCATCGCACCGAATCATCCCGGTTAACCGGGATTACCACAAATTACAGTGCTTGTCTGGGATTGGAAACCTTAATTCCAGTGCAATAAATTGCTTTTATCGTTTGTCAAAACTACTGATTGAAACAAATACCTCACACCATCCCAAAAAGGTATCGGACGGTCGTCGCTTTGGTAAAAATTTGAAATCGAAGACAATACTTTGGGGTTTTTGTTTTTTCTTCTTCGGCCATGAATGAGAGAAAATTTCCCTTGGGTCGCCAGAAAGAGTTCTTGATCATTCAGTGACTCTTTTCTTTTAGGGGTGGGGATGGGGGGGGGGGGCTGCAATATCGATCCCCCGAATGCACAAAAACTTCAAAGCTTGCTTCCTAAGTCTAATAGATTACTGGTTTCTGTAAACCTAGGTACTTCAAGACGGAACGGGCGCAACAAAAAACACTTCGGATGTAGACTAGGTACCTTTTGAAACCATCCAGATCAAAATGTTTTCGTTATTACTTTGTAATGTCAAGTATATTTATCTAACAACGAAGCTGAATGTCTAAGTGCAAGTCCAGTTAATGAGTGCACAACATAGGACAAATTGCTCTGACGTCATTAACTGTAGTTATGTAGGTAACGTAATGCGTGGATGGCTATAGTAATTGGAGTTCGTATACCCTGGGACTTTTGTGAACTTACAGCACACTAGTTATGTGTATACACGAAACTGCTCCCTTTTTGACATTATGCTGCAAGATAAGCCCCCCCCCCCCCCCGGAAAGTTCAGTGAGATATTTGTGGTACATTTCCTAAGTCTTGCCTGCGTAGGCTTAGCTCGTTCTCTGGCTAAGTTAGGTTTAAGCACTTCACTTCCACGAAAAAAGTATGGTGAAATGTGTACTGGTTTTGATTGTAGTTTAACTTTAAGGTTAAATGCTTCTTCTGAAAAAAGACCTCCTGAAGCAAAGTGTGTACCCTTTTTGACTGTTGATTAACTTGAGATGTACTCAGCACTTTCACTAAAGACGTGAAGCGAAATTTGTACTCATTTCCACTAGTTTAACATTAAGGTTTAACCACTACCACTGAAAAAAGAAATGCAAAATTTGTAGCTATCTTGATTATAGTTTAATGCATTCCACTGAAAGGGTAGAGCGAAATTTGTACTGATTTGGTCGTATGTTTAACGATAGGTTTAAGCACTGAAGAAGTACAGAAATTTGTGCTGTATTTTGATTGTAGTTTAACGTAAGGTTAAGGACTTCCACTGAGTAATTAATTTTAATTTTTAACGTTAGGTTTAAGTGATTTAACGGAAAAAGTTAAGCGAAATTTGTACCCCTTGTAAACCAATATGAGCACAAATTTCGCTTTACTTTTTCAGTGGAAATTCTTAAACTTAACACTAAACTACAATCAAAATGAGTACACGTTTCGATAGGTTAACGTTAGGTTTAATTGCTTTCACTGGAAAAAGTAAAGTCAAATTTATCCTCATGTTGAATACAGTTCAACGCTGTTTAAGCGCTTCCACTGAAAAACTAAAGGGAAATTTGTACTCATTTTGATTGCATTTTTACTTTACATTTAAGATCTTCCACTAAAAAGTAAATCGAAATTAGTATTCGATCTGATTGTAGTTTAACTCTAGGTTTAAGGGCATCCACTGAAAACATACAGCGGAATTTGTACTAATTTATATTGTCGTTTTACGTTAAGTTTAACCATTTCAACTGAAAAAGTCAAGCGACATTTGCGCTCACTTTGTATCTATTTTAAGTTTTTAACGTTATTAGGTTTAAGCACTTCTACTGAAAATGTAGAAGCAAATGTGTACTCGTCTTGATTGTAGTTTAATGTTAGGTCTAAGCACTTCAATGAAAAAGTAAAGCGATATTTGTTTTCGTTTTGGCTGTACTTTAAAGCCTTTTGTAGAACAGAATGTACAAGATAAAAGTTTCTACATAGGCTTAAATACTTTTTTTTTTTTTTTAGTTCCACGATTTTCCACGTCTCAAAGACATTGTGCAGTCTTTGCTAACAGAAAGATTGAAGACCTATGAAGAACGTGCAAAAGTAAGTTCATTGTAAAGTGTGATGTGTCGGAAAGAAGTCTGCACCAGAATCAGTTACAAAGCAGCGATTTTCTGGAAGTAGAGCAAGGTCTCTCACAAGGTTCAGTATTACTGGGACAGTTACTGGTTCTTATTTTCATATAAGATATTGATTTCGAAGTTCACAATTGAAAAATTGTCCTGATTGTTGATATTTTTTACTCGCCATTGATAATACCAAGAATTTATAGGGTTTGGAAGGAGAATTTGTAACTCTAAAAATTCCCTGTTGAAACACGTTAGATTCGCCCCCATTACTTCACTAAGAGTTTTCAGAGGGCGCCACGTGTTCCACCTGGGAATTTTTGCTCATTTTTCAGCCCAAATCTAAAGTAAACTAAATTACAACTAAGCTAGGCTAAATAATAATTAAGTACAAACTAGTTTCGTTTAGTTTAGTTTAATTTTAGGTTAAAAACTGAGTAGAAATTCCCACATAAAACACATGGTGCCCTCTACAAACTAAAACTGAACTAATACAAATGTATGTAAGACGTTTCAGTCACAAATTCTCCTCGCCAACCCATATAAATTCTTGATAATACCTACGAAAGTTCGTGGTTTGTTACAGGCCTCAAGTCCTCGATTTTTGAGTTTATGTCAGATCGCTCTTGGTGTATGCTAGTTCGTTGCTCCACACTCCACACTTGCTGGGAGACATTGACCACGTCGATTCGAATCATTTCCAGTCACACGCCTGCAGCGATTGAGATTGGAATCTCTTGAATTGCGACGACTGAAAGCCTATCTGTTTTTGGCTGTTAAGATTTTGTGGGGTTTTGTTCCAGTCCATGTCCCCTTCTTTGAACTCTCGCAGGCGGAAAAATAACAGGGGGGCTACTGTTTTTAACTGGTGAAGCCTAAAACTCGCTTGGACGTTCGCTCTTCTTTCTTTGGGATGAGAATTGTAAACCCATAGAATGCGCTGATATCTAAATTTGTCCAGTCGCACTCACTTTGGACATTCAATCGGCTTCAGAGACTTCGATCCTGCCGCCTTCACGCCATATCGGGTATGGAAAACCACATATCCAAAACCACATGTTATTGCATTATTAAATAAATTTTTCACCAGACAAAATTGTCTTTATCACGAGAATACACTTATAATTTTCTGACAACCATTAACCAATGGAAAGCCAGTAAACAGCAGCCATCAGCCAATCATGCCTCTCTAACACAGACAAGCGGCCACAGCGACTACCTATACCGATTTAGCATTGATAAATTCAAGTGGCCCTGGCCGTGCCAAGTAGATCTGGGCACCGTTTTATTAACCAATGCGAAATCGGGCCGGCTTAGGTCGGGCCTGTGTTTCGAGAGCCGGCCTGGCTCACACCAATGGAATGAGCCTGGCCGGGCCAGACACGGCCAAGACCGCTTTATTAACTAACGCGAAATCAAATTAGGACGGAGCCGGCCGGCGCCGCTTAAATCAGAATGGTTTTTGAATGGTGCTGCAGTGTAGCGGCAGAAAGTGGAAAGTGTCAACTGCTACAAACCGACACGTGGCGGTGCTGTAAATCGTGATCAACGATCCAAGGAATTAACCAACGCGAAAGCGGGCCAGCCGGACCAGCACTGGCCCCAATTGGCACGGGCCGCCCCCCCCCCCCCCCAGTCTGGCCTGGCCGCTTGAATTTGCCAATGCGAAATCGGTACTAGTCGCATCAGGTCTTCTGTACAGTTCCGCCACTATCAATGGTGAGGCGCACACCTCTATCACGCATTGCAACAGCCATCTCTATTATGTAATCTAAAAAGAGTAACCATCAGTATTGCCGGTTAAAAATGGGTTAGCTTTTAAACTTATTTTACATTTTAGGCGTAATTGTCAGCTTTTAGGCCTGATTTCGTAAGTAGCAGATAATGGAGATTGGGAATGTATATAATAAGCCTATTCATTTTTGCAACACGGTGCACCTCCGGGCACACAGTTACAGTGTTACAACGTAACGCGCAACGCAGCCTATATAGATCAGTGGTAGTAGGGAAGTGACTGAGGAAAAGCTGTTGATGAAGCCAGCAGCGACTCGTTGCAACTTGACGTTGCTGTGGTAACGTAATTTTAGGCCTTATTTTCATTTTAGGCCCAATTTTTTTAACTGCAGTTTTGATTTCGTAAGTATCAGGATGACCTAATGGAAAATTTGGTTCGACAGTAAGCCTATTCATTCATGCAACAATGCGACCAGATTGTTCTGAACGAAGCTAAAATCCTTTTTTTTTTTTTTTTTTTGGCTACGTGTTATCCTTAGGAGTTCAATTCGACGATTAAATGTTATTATTTAATTTAGTTACGTCGAAGAAGTTTATTAGGTATAAGGAAGTGACGATGTTTTAATTTGCCATGTGATTTAACTTAACTTTTGGCAGTGAATCGGACGTGGTAAACCGTGGTCGTCTCTATCTGGTACCGTTGCGAAGTTGAAAAAAGCGACGGACGGACGGACAAAGTCGTTGCAATAGACTTCTCAGCCGGTACGACTGTACAGAAGACTTGTAAAACGAGCAAACGGTATTTTAACCGATAAACTGTTAGCTTTGTCCCTCCCTGTTGTTTTCCTGATCGAATCGTCAGATTTTCTGGTTTTCGCCACATAACACAAGTATCACAGAAATACATTCATTAGGTCTAAACCAATTTCTGAACAAATACGATGTATCTGATAGTCACGTGAGACATGATTCGAATTCCGAGTAACGCACGATTTATCTTGTGTTACTATGGCGACAGAACGATCAGCCTGCATCAGCTTTCCGCCCAAACACATCAGGCCGCGTTTATGCAACGGGGCTTTCTCGCTCGCCGAACACTATTTGCAAGTCAACCGTTATTTATATACGATTGCTTCCAGTTTCTACGAATGCGGCAATGCATAACAAATTAAATGTATTATAAATAACAACACAGATAAAGAACAAAGTGCAGCAGTCATTTTAAACATTGCTACAACATTGTTGTCATTTCACGCTACTTCCAAAATTTGCTATTTTCGCACAAAGAACAGTTACTGGCAGTGCTCAGACGACGGTAGAATAAATAGATGCTCGCAGCGAATCCAACATGGCGTCCATTTCGGGGTTATCGAATCAAAGATAAACCATCGAATGCCGGCATTCATAAATCAGTCCGTCGTCTTGTACTACAGTAAAAACTGTTTTCTTGTGGTCTTAAATCGCCGCTGTCATGTTGTAGGCATCGTACGTCGTGTCGCAAGGTACGAGGAGAAAATCTGCGTCCGCGTTGTTACTAATACCAATACCATGGTTACTAATACCAAGAATAGGGTTTACAGGGTTTATAAATTCTTGCTAATACGCATAGACATCTCGAAAGCCTCATACTCCGGTAAAGGCGAGAAGCAGCCATCAGATTTAGTATTGATCAAGTAAACGCTAGTGAGCGAGAAAACTGCCGTTGCGTAAACGCGCCCTCGGCTTTGCATTCTCGCAGCTAGAAGCTAGAAATTATCTGAAATTCCAACATGGCGGCAGTTTTAGCTCTGCCAGCTCGCAACAAAACGAGTCTATAATTGAGTTTAGAAGCTATTGGGAAAACTGTTTCGTTTTTATCGTACTGTCACGAATTATAAGACTGCAAGCATTTTGTCAAACGGTGTTGGATTTAGCTACTCTAGGTAGCGTTGTTATACCATGGCAACCACACCTTTGCCATCGCGAGTGAATACAAAAACGAGTCGTTCCATAAACGCGCCCTTAGGCCTAATCGCTGCTAATACTCGACGAAGAAACTGCAGGAGGTCAAATTTTAAATGCGGTACTTAAATTAAACATAAATAAATGAAAATAAATTATTAAAAAATAGAACATATTTACTTTGGTTGACGCACCATGACTGCTACTTATGTTCGTTCTACAAGCGAACTTTCACAGTGAGTTAGGCTCCTTTGCGGCAAGCTCGTGATGGATTGTTGGGGAAGCAAAACTACTTAGGAGATGGCATATATTCTCGTTTCGAATACAACTCGAGCGTAGTTTAAGTATCGATAAATTTGCTCAACCACTCGTTACATTACGAAACTGATAAAAACATCTTGTGGCGCTCGGTATTTTTTTCACATCGGTATGTAAGCCGGGCGCGTTTATGCAATGACTCGCCTTTGCATTCTCGCAGCTAGAAGCTAAAAATCTTCTGAAATTCCAACATGGCGGCGTTTTTAGCTCTACCGGCTCGCAACAAACACAGCAAATAATGTGATTTCAGAAGCGATTGGGAAAATTGTTTCGTCAGGAGGAATTCTTTATCTTATTGTCACGGATTATAAGACTACAAGCATTTACTCAGACGATGTGGAATTTAGCAAATCCAGGTAGCGTTGGTACCATGGCAACGACACCTTTGCCATCGCGAGTAACGCCGCGTTTATGCAACAAGTCATTCTCGCTCGCCGAATGCTATTTGCTAGTCAACCGTTATTTATTTATGATTAGTTTCCCGTTGCTACTAAATGAATGTGGTAATAGATAACAAATTGTATATATTATAAATAACAACACGGATACAAAACAAAGTGCTACAGTAATTTTAAACATTGTTACAAGATTGTTGTCATTTCACGCTATTTCCAAAATTGCTAGTCTCCCTCAAAGTTGTTACAGCTTCTAGCAACGATCAAACGTCGGTAGAATAAATAGCATTTCGCAGCGAGAATTCAAAATCCAACATGGCGATTGGCGTCCATTTCGTGGCTATCGAATCGAAGACAAACCATCGAATACCGGCATACAAAAAACATCCGTCGTCTTGTACTGCAGTAAAAATTGTTTTCTTGTTGTCATAAATCGACGCTGAACTGTTGCAAGCATCGTACGGTGTGTCACGAGGCACGAGGAAAAATCAAAACATGCTATCCGTGTCATGCATGATCTGCAGTTTTATGCTCCGAGTTTTGGCAATTCCCTCGGAATTGGGACTCCTGCGCAATTTTAGGCATCTATTTCTGCAAGTTAAAGCACCCTAGGCCAGCTACAGAC
>JAHWFP010237423.1:17681-31330 GCA_023313725.1 Lithobius niger
GGGTGGTTTCCATTACGATATTCTCCGGTCGGACAGGCAGTCCCGGGGAGGTGGTGTTGCTTGTGTTCATCGGCGGGGCTTGCCTGTTGTCCTATCTTCTACGGGGGCCGCGGTCGAAGGTTTGACCATGCTGATTCCTTCTATTGGCGTGAATTTTATCCTTGTGTACCTGCCAGACAGCACTGACGGGCAAGCTGTCTCCAGTATGGCTACCTATATCACGTCTTCGTTAAGGCCACAGTACCAAAATGTTGTACTGGGCGACCTAAACTTGTCTACCGTAAATTGGAATCTACTTACTGCAACTAATTGCCATCACCGAGAGCTCCTTGACTTGCTTATCGCACAAGGACTCCACCAACTAGTCGTGTTTCCTACTCGGGGCTCTAACATTTTAGACCTTCTCTTCTCCGAGGACCAACGTTTGATTTACGGGGTAAGCCAGGTTGAAAATTTGGGTACTAGCGATCACTCTATGGTCGAATTTTATCTAAACTGCAGGGAGTTTGCCTCGTCCAGTCCAATTTACAATCGGGGCAAACTGGATTTCGACTACTTGAGATCTTGTTTGTCCACAATCGACTGGACTACGTTGCTTCCTCTACTTGGGGACACTACCGAATCTGTCTGGTTGGGTTTCACTCATCTTCTTGATTTCTACATTAAACTTTGCACTACTCCGTCAAGTCGGTGTAGTTCAACTAAGTTTCGACTCCCCCCTATTCTGCGCAGGGCTGCCAGAAGGAAGCTTGCCTGGTGGCATAGGCTTAAAACTGACCCGCAGTCCGCTTCCTCTAGGGCATCTTACGAGGCTAGCAGGTTAGAGTACTCACGGTTGGTTGACCTTTGGCACAACCAGAACGAGCAGCGTACTATCCAGGAAGGAAATCTCTCGGCTTTTTTTCGCCATTACAGACGACACACAAATACCACTCGAACTCTTCCACCTTTCTTGGATGGCGACATCTACCTTTTTGATAATGAACCCAAGGCAAACCTTTTAAACAATATATTTGCTGCGAATGGAATTAAAGATAATGGTTCTGTCCCTGAACCAACAAATTCGAAACCATACCCATTTCTGAAACTTGATTATGTCAGCTTCAACAGTGCACGTGTATTCGCTGCCTTGAGTCACCTTCGGATGAGCCACGCTGTTGGCCCAGACGGATACTCCTCATTTTTTTTTAAACAGGTTAAGTTGGAGGTCTTTGAGGCCTTAACTTACATTTTTAAGCTATCTTTTGCTCAAGGGAGCGTTCCATCCGTTTGGAAATCAGCTAACGTCGTGCCAATTTACAAAAAGGGAAATGCTGCCGACCCACACAACTATCGACCTATTGCCCTCACTTCCGTTGCATGCAAAATTATGGAGTCAATTGTCCGAGAGGATATGTTGACCTACTTGGAAGAAAATGCGCTGTTAAATCCTGACCAATTCGGCTTCCTGCCAAAGCGTTCTGCTACGTTGCAGTTACTTTTGGCACTGGATGAGTGGACCTTGGCTATGGACCTTGGCATCCCAACAGACGTTATTATATTTCGATTTCCAAAAGGCTTTCGAATCGGTTGTCCACAGCAAGTTGCGATTTAAGCTGGCTGAGTTGGGCTTTTGTGGCTCTCTGTTAGCGTGGATCTCCGATTTCCTAACGGGGCGTACACAGCGGGTTTTAATTGAACAGACGCTATCGTCTCCCCAGCAAATCATCAGGGGGTACCACAGGGATCCGTTTTGGGCCCTCTTCTTTTTGTTATCTTTTTAAACGACCTTACCAACGTAAGTACCACAACGGATAAGACCAAATTTAAATTTGCTGATGACCTCAAGATTGGGTCTGAAATCCTAACTGAGACAGATGTTACCTTTCTCTCGGATCAGATAAACTCTGTGGTCGAGTGGTCAGATTCCTGGCAGCTTCCACTTGCTAGTGCAAAGTGCTGTACCTTCCACATTGGCAGACAAAATCAACATCATCAATACTTCTTAGATACATCGCCACTTGATTCTGTTCTTGAGATCAGAGATCTTGGAGTTTATTTGAACCATGACCTTAAGTCATCAATCCATTGTGGTCTGCTTACCAAATCTGCCTTTTGTAGACTTGCCATCATTAAAAGATGTTTCCATTCTTCGAACAGAAATACACTGGTTTGGGCCTTTAAGGTTTTTGTCCGACCTTTGTTGGAGTACGCCAGTCCTGTGTGGTCACCTTACCTCTTACAGGATATTGACAGGCTGGAATCAGTCCAGCGATCTTTTACACGTTCTTTGCGTGGTTTACGCAACTTCTCTCCTGGCCTCCGTTTGAGGTCGCTTGGCTTAGAACCGCTCGAGCTGAGACGTTTAAAGGCAGATCTTATTTTGACGTATAAAATTCTCCATGGGTTGTTGCCTTTGGACGTACCTTTTTTCGACCTGAGCTCGATCGATTTTACAAGGGGTCATTCTCTTAAGCTTCGGGGATCCAGGTGTAACCGTGATTGTCGCAAACATTTCTTTGCCAACCGCGTGGTTTCTCCCTGGAACTCGCTTTCTGAGGAGACTGTATCGGCATCTTCATTGCGGATTTTTCGGGGCTTGCTAAATCGCACTGACCTAACTGCCTTCCTTAAGCGTCCTTATCTGTGACGCCGCTCATCATTTGTAGGACCGGAGTTAGTGGCTGCTTCTGCGGCCCTTCTGTGTTTCCTCACCCCCTTCCGGGGTAAAAATGTTATTATTATTATTATTATTATTTGCGTCTGCGTTGTTGCCATGGTTACTATACGTATAGACAACTCGAAACCGCATACTCCGGTAAAGGCGAAAAGCAGCCATCACATTTAGGGCACGTTTACGCAACCACTCGCTTTTGCATTCTCGCAGCTAGAAGCTAGAAATCACCTCAAATTCCAACATGGCGGCGGTTTTATGTCTGCCGCCTTGCAACGAAAACAGCAAATAACGTGAGTTCAGAAGCGTTTGGGAAAATTGTTTCGTCATGAGGAATTCTTTATATTATTGGCACGGATTATAAGACTGCAAGTATTTACTCAAACGATGTCGGATTTAGCTAATCCATTTAGCGTTGTTACCATGGCAATGTCACCTTTGCCATCGCCATTGAGTCCTAGCTGCGAGAATGCGAAGGCGAGTCGCTGCGTAAACGAGCCCTTAGTATTGCTCAAGTATAAGCTAGTGAGCGAGAAAGCTGTCGTTGCGTAAACGAGTCCTCAATTCTAGCTGCGAGAATGAAAAACCGAGTCGTTGCATATAGACGCGCCCTAACGCGCGTATGAGACCATTTATCGATAAAGAACTACGACGCCGTGACATTACTGCAAATAAAATTGTCTGTCGTCACCTAAAATCAAAGTAAACTCGTTATACCTACTCCAAACTCTGCGCAATTAAAAACTAGATAGGCATATGCTTCGTTATAAAAAAAAATGTAACAAACGCAAGCTATCTGGGCTCCTTATCACTTAAATATACCCATGAAAAAGCAAATTGAAACCATGGTGCTAAAATTAACGGCAGTCTTGTCCAGTCCTACCATCATTATTCAGAATTCAAGTGAAATATAAAAAGCAGTCATATTATTCACAATGCTTGAGTTGAAAGTTTCGTACCGGTACTGAAGTATATGGCTCTGCTGCAACATATCATGTAAACAGGTTTCCAAAAATACAAATCGAATAATTAAGTTATTGTTTAATGTGCATGAGACAAATGAGATTTACAACAAAACCGAGCATTTTAACGTAAGACAACTTAGGTTTGACGTAACAATTAAAAATTAGCACAAACGTTCGCCGTACTAGAAAAGATGTTTTAAGAAAATATACCTTTCGTTTTAGGGCCCACAGAAAATCTGTGTGGAGAACATACCAATTCACGTAAACTCCCTGACACTTTTCTGTAAGATTCCTAACAATTTGTTGACACTAAAAAGTATAACACTAATAAGCCGTAATTTTCTGAACCACGAATACGGACAGGACAAAGCATAAAACTAGGAATATGAGTAAAACATAACACTTTCACCGCTGTTCAAATTTTAAAACCGCCAAAAACAGATATTCTTTGTATTATCAACAATACTAAAACAAAAAGTCGTGTGGTCTGATGGCTTTTTGATGGAACATTTTGCACAAACAGAGGAAAATACTTCATTTTTTTTTAAGAGTAAACTTATTTAGGCTATTATAGAAAGTGAAACTTGACAAAAAGCATGAAGAAAACAGATGTCATGCCAATTTCTCTGCTGCCAGTTAAACAAGACTGTTGAAAAGTTTACGCCAGTAGAATTTTTAATTTCTTTGAAAATTTTAACGTTCTACATAAGCAGCAATGCGGATTTCAAAACCGTAAGGACACTGATGATACTCCGATACACACAGTGATATGATAAATCGTGCACTCAATGAAGGAAACATGTTGGTGCTATTTTTATAGATCTTTAAAAGGCGTTGATACCTTAACGACGGATATTTTGATTGAAAAACTTACAAATATGGCGTAAGAGGTAAATGCTTACATATCTTAATAAACAATCTATCAAACAGAACCTTCTGTGTTAAAATTGACAGCAAATTGAATCAATGGATAGATGTGAATTATGAGCTAAAACAACGATGCTGTGAGTAATGATTTCAACACAATTCTAACAATTCCAGATAATATCTGTATGATCTCTTGTGAATTTTACTACTACATCCCATAGACTTAACATGGGCAATATGTAGTGAGCTGATGCAGGATAAAAAGTGTATAATATTAAACAACCTGCCTTCCAAATTCTCAAAATTTCAAAAATTCTCGAGATTTTGAACATTTTTGAGACTTTGATATTATACACTTTTTTGTCCTGAAGCAGCTCACTACATATTTCCCATGTTAAGTTTATGGGACGCAGCATGTCCCTATAGTAGTAAAATTCATCTACTTGTTTCATAAAAAAAAAAATTGTTTTTAAAATAATAAAACGATACATCAATTCAGAAAAAAACAACAATTTTTATGCATGTAAATTCACATATGTATGAAGAGACACTATTTCTTTACTTACATGCAAATGATTGTAATAAAATGAACTGCTCCTGCAGCAAAAAAATTAACAGGTGGCCAAAACTATACCTTTACGCTACAAAATTAGAAATCTAATTTAATGAAAGGTCAAAAAATCACTGTCTGAAGACTGGATCCTGTCAAAAGTTAGATACTTTTGTATTGTCGTAGGCTCGATCTCAGACAATTTACTAACGTCACTCCAAAACCTCTAAATAAAGCCGCTCAAAGGGTTTAAAGGGAATAAAGCCGCTAAAGCACTTTTCAACAATGCAGCATACAAAACAACAGTGGACTTTTTAAAAGAAAATCAAAATTTATTCAAACCATTGTTCAGATAAGTGTCATCACAAAGTTTTACTATGCAAGCTCAAAAAATGTCTCTTTATCGACCCCCAGTGGAATAACCGCGCGTGGCTGCATTCACCAATCTGGAGAAACTCTTATGACAAAGGAGGAAAAGGGGTTTTGTGGCGCCTAAGACTTTTAATCAGATCACACTTACCAACAGAACTATTTTTAGTACGAACGTAATGAGAAAACAGATTAAAAAAACTGGACGTTAGTGGGAAGCTATGGCTATTTTTGAAGCAATGTGAAAAACACGAGAGTACTTTTTAATTTAGCAACCTGTAAGTAGAAAGGGATTATTCCCTTTTGATTTTTGTTTTTTGGTTTTTTTTTTTATTTCCGATCGTTTCATTGCACATTGGAGTTATTGTTTCGTGCTCCTTCTGTAAATACTGAATAAGTTATTGTTATTGCAATTCAAATAAACGCAGTTTGAAGCGTGAAAATTGACAAAATGACTTTAACTCCAACTTGTGGCTTAAAAATAATGAACTGTATCTCAGTTCGGACAAATCGTGTTATCTTCAATTCACGACCTCGCGTATAGAATAATCAAGTGATATATAGTAATCGCATAATCAAGTAATCACATAATCAAGTAATCGCATAATCAAGTTAAATCTATACCCACTGTGATGCATGTCATGACAATGAAAAGTTGTCATCCCTAAACTACTTAAAGTTACTGAATGCAAATATTTCGGCATCACGACTGAATAGAATTGGAAATTTGGCAGCGAACATATTGAAAACATAGTTAATAGACTTAGGCGAATTATACCTCTGTTTTATAAACTAAAACATATATTTTAATAATAAGGAAAAAGTATCTTTTTGAGAGTTGCGATAACTTTGTTTTTAGATAGGGATGTAGTGTTTACGGAACAACGATTGACGGTTTGATTTACAACTTTAAAAGCATTGTTTGATAAACTTAATGGATGATATGCAGCTAATATTTATGAATGCTACAGTTAGACAATTACTACTGAATTGCATAATCAAAGAAGTTACTTCCTGTTGAAGCATAAACTAGATAAATAAAAAGTAAGATCAAATGGGTCAAAGTTGGGGCAGGCCAACGTTATGTAATCCTGCATACTTTTAACTTAACTGAGAACTGTCCAAGGATGAAAGCCGAAGATGGGGAAGGAGGGGGAAAGAAAGGAGATTAGTGGTCGACCGAAACCAAGTTTTTCACTTTCGGCCGAAACCGAAACCACTACCGAAAAACCGAAGATTTGGTTTCGGCCGAAACCGAAACCACTACCGAACCTGAAACCAAAACCTAACTTGAATAATATCACTTTTAATGAATAGACAAAAAGTAAGGATAAAATCATTAAATCATGAGTGAATGGTTTTTCATAGACAAAGACTAGACTGGGAGGCAGAGACCAGTTTACCTCTTTTCTGTCGCTAGCCTGAGAAAATCCACGCGCGCCATCCCCCCCCCACCCACCCACACACACACTCCCCCACCTAAAAAAAATGTCTCGCGAAAATAATTCATGACTTTCGTTTGCATTTTATTTCTGCTTGCTAGTTTTTTTTTTTTTTTTTAAACGATTAACTCGTGTCAGTAAGGGAAATCCAGAGCACCAGAAAAGGGTTTCATTCAATGAGTATAAGTCTTGCTTGAAAACGTAAATAAGGACAATTAAAGCAGTGCACCGATGCCATTATAAATATGATTAAATATGGATTGAAAAAAATGTACTTATTATCGATAGGCATGGCAGAATAAATCAGGATCTGAGATAGCACCTCCTGGATGGCGGTGCCCCTGGGCTTAGTTAGACTACGCAGAAATTGGCTGCTGCCAGGAGGGGAATTGGTTTCGGCTTTACCGAAACTGCAGCATAGGATTCAACCGAAACCGAAACCATAACCGAAACTAGTTAGCCGAAACCGAAACCGAAACCAAAAATTTGCCTGTTTCGGTGCCGAAAACGAAACCCGGTCGACCTCTAAAGGAGATATGAAGGGTATGGAGAAGAACTTGAAGGGAGGAGTCACAAGGGAGAGGGGGAGACGCAGGGAACCCACCAGGTGCTACAAACCTGATGGATGAAAACGTTTGGCCCAATGTGTCATGGCCTGGGACGTCGGGAGGATGTGGTTGGTTACTTGATTTCCGCTGCTGAATATTTCGAAGGCCTCGACATGAAATCTGGTTCTATGGAACTTTTCGTAGTGTAGGTATTTTGACGTTTGTTAAGTTGGGTCTGTGGCCGGTTTCTTTTTCGTGACGCCACAAGGAACTGGAGTCTTTGAGGCGTCATGGAAATTAAGCACGAGATTGGATGGAATCGGACAGAGAAATTGATTTGTGCCAACACAGCGAGGGACAGTCACTTTCGGTGCCTTAAGTCTATTGCCATGCAACATTACGTCCAGCACAATTGTTCACTGATGAACACTCAAGGACCTTCAAACCCCAACGTGATGCACTTGGGCGGCAGAGACTTGAATGAACTGCTTGTTCGGGAATGGGAGTAGGACAAGTTCTGAGAAAAGGCCAGGAGCCCAACATCCTTGTTAATATCAGAGGCTACAACAATAGCCAAATTCAAATCCTTGTAAATATCAGAGGCTATACCAGCTGCAAAATTCAAACCCCAACAGAAAAAAAGGAGAGAAGTAAAACCAAAGGACAGTAGACACCTTAGGAAAGCCTGAAGAAGATAGACGCGTGTCTATCGAAAATTAGCTAGATGCTGTGAGTATCTTGATTTTGAAAGTGTGCAAAATCTGTGATGAAAGTTTAAAAAATGAAAACCAGATTCCTGTGGGGTACCCCCGGGGTCTGTTGTGGGCCCTCTGCTCGTTTTTATTTATCTGGGCGACCTTAAGTTTGAAAACCCTGATACTTACGGTTTCATATTTGCGGATGACTTGAAGATGGGGAAGAAGCTCTGTCAAACGATCTGGCTACCCAAATCCATTATCTTGATGGGTGGTCTAAGTGTTGGCAACTTCCCTTTCGGTTAATAAGTGTTGGCAACTTAACTTTTGGTTTTCCTGGTTGGTGCGGCGAGGGAAAACATTTTTTATTGATTGGATAATATTTCTCTTCCATCGCTAGATGAAGTAAAAGGAATTTCGAATTTGGTACACACGTGATCTCAAATCGTCTGTGCGTTGCCGTACGGTTCGCGTGTCTTCATACCGTAGACTGGCTGCCGTTAACCGATGTTTCAAATCAAGTAATGCCAGAACTTGAGTTTGGGCCTTAAAGGTGTTTATTCGACGCCTTTCAGAATATACTACTCCGGACTGGTCTCCCTCTCTTTTAGGCGACATTGACTCTCTTGAAGCTGTTCAGCGGCGCTTCATGAAGTGATTACCTGGCCTCCGTGATGTCCCATACATGGATCGCCTGAGCCAACTTGGGTTTTAACTTCTCGAGCTGCGTTAGTTAAAGTTTGATATTGTTCTCGTCTATCAGATTTTACATGGGCGTACTGACAGCCATTTGCCATTTTCGATCTTGCACCAAGTATAAACAGAACTCGTGGGCATAAATGGAAATTGACAATTCCCACTACACATCTTGACTGTCGATATGTTTTTTATCGGTGCGTGTGGTCAAATTTTGGAATGACCTGAGTTGTGAGACTGTTAACGCAGATACGCCACTTTTTTGCGACGACTGTTGGGTCGCGAACCCCTTAACGGTTTTCTTAAACGTCCCTTCCCTGTTTAATTACTCCCCCAAAATTTCTAGGAACGGTGTTTGTGGCTCGCTCCCTTCCATCTTGCTTCAGTACATTGCATGGTAAAGCTTATATTATAATGTTATTATTATTATTATATATTATTACACAAAATTCAAAACTTCCCTCAAAGGGAAGCACTGACTAAAGTTGGAGTGATTAATACGCAAAAGGGCTAACACCACCTCTTTCTGGCTACAGTAGCGACAAGCCGAGTGCCTTTCCTAAAGAGTGCCTTTAACACCCGGCAACTTATTGCCGTCTTATTTGTCACGCAAGGCTTGCCAAGTAGCAAGCAATCTCGGACGTAGTGCTGGAAAGGCCGATGGAACAAGGCACAGACCAGTATTGAGGGACCAGAAAGGGTCCATCAGCGTGCTCATTCCCAGCCCCTTCCCTGTTTAATTACTCCCCCCCGAATTTCTAGGAATGGTGTTAGTGGCTCGCCCTTTTGTGTAATCCTTCTGTGCATTGCGTGGTAAAGCTTACATTATAATATTATTATTATATATTACTACACAAAATTCATGACTCCCCTAAAAGGAAGCAATGAGTAAGGTTGGTGAGTCCAATCCACAACAGGGTTAACACCAACTCTTTCTGGCAACTACAGCGACAAGCAGGGTGGCATTCCTGGATAGTGCCTTTAATAGCGGCGCAACTTACTGCCGTCTTGCTTGTCCTACAATGCTTGCCAAGCAGCGAGCAATCTCGGACGTACAGCTGGAAAGGCCGATGGAACAAGGCACAGATCCTTATCGAGGGGACCAGTAAGGCGAGGGGACGTAAGTAAGAACTCCACACCTTCGTTTTCTACGCCTAGAATTCTTTTTGCTTATTTTAAAATTTAATATTTGTTAAATATATTTGGGTTTATAATTTAACGTGTAAAATAGTTTAATAATACTTTAGAAACGATTTGGGATACGTAAACATGGACAACAATTGTATTTTTACTGCTTAAGTAAGAACCAAAGACCTTCGTTTTCTTAACCCTATGTTGCATGCAGTTGCCTGCAGGTAACAGCTGACTAAACGCGAAAAAAGTAAGTCCCAACTCGCACTGCAAGCTTTGTGAGGGGTCCCCGGGGACCCCGAGCAAAGCGAGCAGCAACAGCCTAGTGGTCAGCGTCCTCGTCTCCAAACCCTGCTAATGCTGGTTCGAATCCCCCGACTGACCCAACTATCATATGGTCCTTAAAAAAAAGTATCAGAAATTAATTCATGCATTTAAGGAATTAAGGAGTAAGAAATCCGTGCCAAGCCGCGGTTCTTAATAGTGTACAACAGTTTCATTGTTGCAGCAGCGTGTCTTCATGATATGTCATATTTGTTTTTTTTTTTTACCTTTTTACTTATTAGAAACATCTACAGACCCATCTTGATGCCCAAGCAGCTTTCGTGAACAGCAAGCATCCGGATTTTACTAGAATTACGGAGTAAGTAGGGTAGCTGTCATTTAGAGAGATAGTTTATTAGTGTTAATTAGGGAGTGAAATGAGTTCAGCCTATCCTATACCTGGCTTCAGTGATTTGTGTCACTCGATTGCTTCGGAACTGACAGACCAATTTTTCTGTAAAGGTTAGACAAATAGGTTTAGAGCGTAGTCAGGGTATGATTTTAATTTGGGGCACTGACTCCACAAGAGGGTTATCAAAAATGAGTTTGTTGACACCATTCTTCAAACACACAAGCGCAAACAAATACTGTGCCAGAATTAAAGAAAGACAATAAAATCTCACACGACAACATTAGGACAGATTATATTAGTGATTCCACTCTTTTTCTGCCAATATGTTGGTGAAATTAGTACCTGCTTTCAATTATCACCGCCAGAGGGCACCGTTTTCATTGAAACCCACTGGCAAAGCATCTAGACAACTCAAATACCCAAGCTTACATTACTTAGTGTCATCAGAGAGATCGAAACTACAGTAGTTAGCATCACGAAAACAAAATGATCACGCTAAGAAATCAATCGCTTAATAAACTGATAGCCTAGGTCTATATGATGAGAAGATTAAATTAATTTTAAGCTACCTCAGAACTGGGAGATCAAGATTTTTTTTTTTTTTAGTATCCAGCATTCAGTTTTAAAAAAAGGTTGTAAATTATAAGCGGAGCTAAGCATAAGCCATGAACTTGGGTAACGACTCGGGCTGAATTTTCATCCGTGGTTCAAATTTCTCGAAACAAACTGAAAACAGTTTGAATTGAGCTCGGAATAAGTTCTTGAACTTCAAGTATACTTCGTCAGTTTCCGAAGGTATTTACTGCTCTTTCCATGGTTGAATGATGCTGTCGATGCTGCCATTGTCTATTTCAAGTTTTACGGCTGCTTGGATGGTGCGACGTAACCCTTCCGATACATGCCACTTAAATATGACGTATTCTGACGCCATTAATGGAAGGTACCAACTTATCTCCATGGACAACATTCGGGAGGCTTTGTTTCAGCCACTTCTTTGTTGCGCTGAAGATAAGAAAAATAATATTATGGCGTAAAACTATTGAAGACACGACCTAACGACCTAATAACTATGGAACGTGTTTTAATTAGTGAGCATACCTATAGGATTACGGAAACTGACCGTGCGCAAATTCAGGCCTTACTGTAATACGGGTTTATTTAGATTATCAGGAATCTGAGAGAGCTTCGTCATACTTTTTGCCGAGATGATAGTTGTCCCGTGACACCAAACTCTAACCACCGGTGACCAAATCTCAAATTTGCATGAAGACTAGCAAGCTTTACACGAACGTTAAATAAATACAGATGCTAGCCTATTAACCATACTCATTTGGCTTTCTGTCCTGTAATTCAAATGGATGTGGCAACGTTGTTGTTCTAAAAATTGTGGCTAACATTTTTCAAGTATTCAATTAGTGTAATGTAAAAATGAAAAAAAAAAGATACAGGTAGCCAGGCAGCCGAAATATTATCTTCACACGGTATAGGGATGGGTTGGTTTCATTTTGTTGACTTAGGTTCCGGTTTCGGTTTTCATGCCCACAAAGCCGCGGTTTCGGTTTCGGTATCGTTTTTTGCCACCATCCACCCCAACCCGCTATTTCCAATTTTTTTTTCTTCTAACAGTAGTATATTGCTAGCCTCTAACTCGCTTCTTCTTTCACTTTAAGCAATGGGCAATGGGTGTAGCTGTGGCACCATTTTCCTCTATTATTTTCTGTTTAATGACTACGAGTATTGCTGTCATTTATACGTAGAAAATGATATTCATTTTTAACAAAAAATTAAAACAACAAGTCAATTTTTGATTTTTCGAGTACCGTACGAAAAACCGACACAAAATCCGAATCGATTTCGGCTTCGGTGTTCAGTAAACACCGAAAATTCGGTTTCACTATTCGGTTTCCAAATTCGGTTTCCAAATTCGGTTTGGTATTAGTGGTTCCCAAACCTTTCTAATCACCATACCACCATTGCTGGTTAAATCACTATATTATTATATTATAACCGTCATCAGTTTTTTCCTATAGCCAAGTGTCTGGTGATGGAGTTATGAAGTCTTTATCAAGATAATGCTTCCATTTTCGAGCTTGCAGAGTAGCTCGCTTCAAATGCTGATGTAGGGCATTTCCAGCAGCCATTATGTTCTCTATTAACGCATTCTTCTTTATGAATAGAACACGTCTACAGTCATTGACACTGTTGCCATGTGATGTATTATCGTATAGTAGAACAACAAATGTTTGAACTGTAAGCATAAGCCCCTCATCATCTGGAGACTTGTCTGTCAACAACTGTTCAAAAGCACTGTTGCTATTAGGCAAGGTCATCCATACACTCCAAACTCCGTTCTAACCGATACCACTGAATACAGAGACACTATCACATCCTGTGATTGAACAAAAGATTGCGAGACTGCTACAGATTTCAGGTGAGAGCACAAATCATGAACAGCAAGCAATCTTTGCTGTTTTCTGCTACCAAAATCAATCCAAAGTTCTTTAATACATTTCTAAAAATATGGTACTGCTACGCCAACAGCATCTGAATCCATAGTACATTTACGCAACAATCTCACAGTTCATTCTATCAGCTTAGAAGGCTACTTCGAATTCAGTGCAATGTATAGTGTTTTACCTTGGTAACAACTTTATCTGGATGGATTACAGCTTTGCACGACATCATTTGTTTAAATCGTGCAATTGAAGCATTCCGTGACACTGTTGAAAGATTCCTCCTGCAGTAACAATTTTCCTAACAAAATTACTGACTCTTTTCTCATCAATCACCAGAGCCTAAACCGAAGTCATGTTGAATTTCAGGTCATTTCTAGCTTCTTGCTACTAGTTCGTCGCGTAAATGCTCCCTTAACATGTAATTATTTATTTGTTATAAGGGTGCATTTAGGCATCCAACTGGTAGCAAGAATCTAGAAATAACTTGAAATTCAACATGGCGTCGGTTTTAGGCTATGATGATTGATGAGACAATAGTCAGTAATTTTGTTAGGAAAATCGTTACTGTAGGAGGAATCTTTTGACAGTGTCACGGAATCAC
>JAHWFP010237429.1:0-12495 GCA_023313725.1 Lithobius niger
TTGCATTAACAAAACCCAAGAATCAGTAATTGAATTTTGGTTGTGTCGGGGATTGCTATTTTTGAAGTTGAAATTACTGAGCTATCTTTTTTTTTCTACTTTCATCGAAAAAATTGAAAAGATATGGAAAAAATGTGCGTTACGAACGCTAGCAGACAAGCTGTGTTGAACTAACCAAAATGGCGGCTACGCGACTTTCCCTCCATCAACTGGCTTCAGCAGGTAACGCGTAGCTCTGACGTCATGCCAGCTCCATCTCTTTTCTTTCCTCCATGGCCTGGCACCCTTCAGAATCTCAAGGTGCACGTCCTTTTGAGTAGGTGCCAGCAAAAAACCGCCCTCACAATGTAAGGTACACTACAGTTTCCTTCGTTTTTCCATATATATATTACATGCATTTTTTAACTATAATATTCAAATTAAGCCTATTTTATTCCAGGAAAACGGCAACAGATAGCTTGGAAAACAATTGTTTTTTTTCGAAGTCAGCACACTTTTTCCAGTTAGGAACAACCATGACCCCTTTTGCTGCAATTTGTGGTGGATTAAGTCACGGATTTACTGGCCTAAATGTGCTTAAATGTGCCTAAATGTGTAACATCGCACTTTTCAATTAAAGCTTGTTTAATTTAGCAGCAGTGGTTTATCCATTGCAATTGCCATCCTACTAAGCTTTAATTGACTCCATCTATTTTATAATCATGTAAACCTACAGTCAGTCTTTTAATTCAAGGGCCTTTTCCGAATGTTAAGTCGAGTTAAACACTAACTGGCCCTCCTCTACAAGTCCCTGTTCTTTCAAACGGCTTTCCACCCAAACCCTTTGCAACAACCATGGAACAGTTCGGAACAACCATGAAACTTTTTGTTGCAATTTGTGGTGGGTAAAGTCACGGATTTACTGGCCTAAATGTGCTTTTACTGTATGACCTATAGGCCATGCATAATCTCGAGCATTTCTCTGTCTGCCCTAATGACATCGCTCATGGAGAACCAAGCATCAGCATCATTGGTTGGCCCCAATGACCTGGCTGTGGACGTGCCATTAAGTCTCAATTTCCTCCCCCCACATCGACAATGACAACTTTACCAATGACACCTTTACAGGAGGAGACATTGCACACTGCTGTGACTGGATATTTCTGAGGCATCTAAAACGTACTGGACTGGAGTGGAGTCAAACATCCAGGACGAGTCCTCATTGTCAATTGATTCTCCATAAGCGATCTTATCAGGGCAGATCGACCAGCACTTGAGATCATGCATGGCCTATAGGTCATGCAGTAGAAGCGCATTCTGGTAACTGATTCCCATGCCCAGTTTGTAGTGTGTCAGCCAGATCCTTGCTGCAAGTCATCAAATAAAGGGTTACTACGGCACTGAAGGCAGTAGCGGTGCATTGTTTTGTGATGTGAAGGACAGTGTCTGGACAGTGAGAAATGACAGTACTTTTAACTCCACGAGTCTCAGTGGTCACTGGATGAATTGTTTGACTTGATGTCTTCTTTCAGCCATTCAGATACGTTTTGCACTAGTTGCTCACTGATAACACCAGTGTGCAATATGGTAACGACCCCCAGATGTGTCGTAGACTAGGTCACTTTGGTTTCTATGAGGATATGAATGGTAGCCGATCTTGTCATATAACTCCCGGGCCAAGATGTTTTTATGCCTGATGTTAGGAAGCTTTGCCTAGATATGATAGAGTCATGGCCTATAAGAAGGCTCTGTAGTGATCTTGACTCATGTTCCTCAAGGTAACTGTTCTGAGGTGTTTAAAGAAGATGGTTTGAGTCTCACAGAAATTGACATTGTGCACACGTGATTGTGCATGCGTGGTAGTTTGCTCATATTCTGTTAACTATGCACATATTTCAACCAGCATTTGTTGTGATATCTTATCTCACCCACGTAAGGGTCATTAATCGCATAATCGATCACACTGTTGATTCTGTCACACCTTTGACTGCCACCGTGTGGCTCCAAAAATGTTGCTTATACGTGATCGTACAAAATCAAAGACATATTTGATTCAGGGTGCTTCAGCGACTCTGGTTTACGTGACCACACACATTTTGTTTTTTCATGTATCAGCCCTTCCACACTCGATAACTACCTCTTGGCAGGTGGACTGTCATTTGATAGGAAATCTTCAGATATTGATGAAGACTGAGACTGGCATTCCTAGGTTGCTCGTTTTTTCTCTCTTTTCTTACCCTGTTCCAGTGTCTTATCAGTCCATAACGTCATCTTGCCTACTTTATGGACGCATTGTACGCCAGGACCATTATTCCAATCTACCACTGCAGAGACTTGTCAAGACCACGCCATAAATGGGCGTTTTTCTTGCACTCGATAATGCGATCGGTGGCTTCACTGCAACACTCGCTACACTCGAGGACACACAGAATGGTGGCGGAAACACTATTGACGTCTCATACGCTCACACACTACCTGCAAAGACAAAGAAGTAACTATGTTACGTTTTCGTAGTTGCTCTAGGCCAAAACCTTGGTTTTCGCTTCACTTGATTTTTGAGTAATGATGAAGTTGTAACGTCAAACTAAGTTCAGATTATGAAACCTCATGCTCAACTTACCCGAAAAAGTTTCTTTGTACTTGATTGTAGGTGGGCTGGTTCAAAACTTTTGGGAAGGGACATGGTAACTAGACTGTTTATAAATGGCCTGTAGTAGTCAAATCAATCCCTAAACATCCTAGCCAGAAAATGGTTACGGATTGAGATTTATGACCCAACTACTACATTAAATTTATACAAAGAAGCTAAAATTATCATCATTCCGCATATCAGAATAGAGGAACCTTTTATTATAAGTTCACAGCAGCTGCCCACTTCTCATTCAATGTGAAATTGCTGGGATGAATTGGTTTTTGGTGACAGCTGCACTTTCTTCTGAATTGTTGCTGGCTGTACCTACATGGCCCATCTTTCACACCAGTCACTGATTCTGGTGAGGTCCCGTTGGAGTGCATCACAATCCATAGTACTGGCAATCTTGCGTAACACATAGTTGTCGTCTGCAAACAAGTAACCATCAGATTCAGGTTCATCAAACATATCATTACTAAAGATCAAAAACAGGATTGGTCCTGCCACTGATCCCTGTGGAACACCTGACTTTACGACGACACTCTGAGAAAGTACTCTATCCACACGGACAAGTTGGCATCTTCCAGAAAGAAAGGAGCCTAACCAAGGTAGAACACTATCCAACCCGCAGGAACCAAGTTTGTTTAAGAGATAGGAGACACTGGTGAAACACTATTGAAAGCCTGCTGGAAGTCGATGCCGATCACATCAACCTGTCCACCACCTTGAACGTGTTGGCTTATTTCATAAATAAGGCTAACCAACATTAATTCAGTGGATGCCTTAGTTCTAAAACCAAATTGCCTAGGAGAGAGTAAATTGTTTGCAATGAGAAATTTCATCATCTGACTAACAATAATATGTTCCAAGAGCTTGCACAAGATAGAAGTGAGTGAGATAGGGCGATAGTTTGAAGGATCATTTCTGGATGCAGTTTTAAAAAGGGAGACCACAACAGCTTCCTTCCAGGCAAGTGGAGTCTCTCACTTAATAGACTTATTGAAGATATCTGCAAGATAGAAGCAGCTAACATCAGCAGTTACAGTAAGCATTTTAGCAGATATACCATCAGGGCTAGCTGCACAATTTTGTTTCAGATGATTAATGAGAGCTCTAACACCCCCTGGAGTAACCTTGCTCAGCGTCAGTTGACTTGTAGTCTTCTCTGGTAGCATTAAAACTGAGGAGCCGTCATGGATCGTAAAATTCCCTTCAAAGATTTTGTTGAGTGCGTTTGCTTTCTCATAGGGCTGGGTAAACACGCAACCATCATGGGACCGTAGAGTTGGGATTCCCACCTCATCATTGTTATAAAATCTTACGTAAGACCAGAACTTTCTCAGGCATCTTTGGTACTCGCCACAAATCTCCCTGATGTACACATCCTTCTTATGTTTCATCACCTCAGCAATGTTTTAGAGAGCAACTTTATCTCCTCCCATAGTTCACTGCTAGGAAACTAGGCAACTAGACTTTTCTCCTACATGTTTTCTGTTTGATAAGTCTGGCAATCTCACGTTGCACGTTTCTTTTAGGAACTTCCCCATTTAAGACAGCATACAGATCACCGGTGTAATGCTGCAACCTTTCATCCACACCTAATTTGGTGTGCTTGAAGGCTTCGTAACGTTTTTCCAGTTTAGTGATAATACTATCCTTGTTTGCTTTCTTGTAGTTGAAATGGCTTGCAATGTTTGTTGCCAGAGGGGAACAAGCAGACATGCCTAAGTTTGCACAGACGATATGATGGTCACTGACACCAGGTAGGGGATAGATGTCAGTGCTTCCCAAAAAGTCGATCGGTACAAATCAGATCAAGAGTTAACTTTGCTTCAGCAGTTTCCCGAGTTGGGAAATGCACAAGCTGTTAAAGACCAGTGCCATTAAGGAGATTTTGAAATTCACCTTCCATTGTTGTGGACACATTCCCACCCTCCCCTCTACAACATCGAGTCCAGTCAAAGTTTCTGACATTAAGATCACCAGCAATGACCAAAAAATACACCTTATGTTTAAAGTACAGTGCTTGGTCCAGAAGTGAGTAAAAAATAAATTGGTCCTCTTCAGGCCTGTATGCAGCAGCAAACGCAGTGTTAAGTGATCCCAGTTTACAAACACACCAACATACTTCCTGATTGTTCTCGTTAAGTGTTTCTCCCCAACTTAGAATATGAGTGTTTACAGCAAGCAGAACGCTACCACTACGTGCATTATGGTCCCTTCTGTATGCGACAAAGTTTGCAGGCAAAAATTCCGAGGAAAATATACTTTCGTCGAGCCAAGTTTCGTCAAACCACAATGTCAGGGTCTTCACTAATCAGCAATTTGTTAAGTCGGTGTTCTTATTTTTCACACTCCTAAAGTTGACAATAAGTAGTTTGATTCTTGGGAAATTATTCTGCAGTTAGCATGAATTACCAGATGCGTTGGTTGTATCAGTTTTTTTCTTTATTAAAGGTGATATCGCCACATGTGTCGCTATCCAGACGAGTATCAGCCCAGGTCTTCTTAGTTGCACTGTTTTGGTCACGATCTTTTCTTTCCGAGATGGTTTGGTCATGGCTCAACCCAACTTTCCTGTGGTGACCAAGTTTGAAATTTTCGCACATGTAGGCCTTGCTCATCACAAGATCTCTTTCATTCTGGCTTTTTAACCTAACCAAATATGGTTTCACCTTGTCACCGCAATCTTTCTTGATTGATCCCAGCCTAATACATGAATTTATATTTAGTACCTTCACAAGATCAAGATGGCTGAAAATCTTTTGAACATTGTCAATGTCGGCCTCCATTCTTTTATCTGAATCATCAGCAGTGGACTCAGCAACATTGAAAACAATTAAGTTTCTTTGTCTTTTTTCCCTTTTTGCCAGTTGAGCAGCAATAATCTGACCACAAGACCCAGCCGCGACAAACGCTTCTTATTTCTATTCACACGTCTACCAACTCCCAGTCCAAGTGAATGCACCGAGTTAGTATGTTTACCAGTTCCAAAAGTAGCATTGCAGGTTGGGTCCTGTTTGCCACCTCCACCATCCACAGATGTTTCAACTGATGTAACATATTCAACAAGCTCTTGCAACACCTCGATTTCTTGCTTAGAATTTATTAGCCCAGTTTTTGTCAACAACAAATCTTCTTTCATACTCTTCAATTCATTGATGACACTATTATGCCATTTCTGCATAGTTGCCAGTTCTTCCATACCATGATCGATTACCGAACTCATATGTTTGAGGACGACCTCCAAATCATTTTTGTCATTGAAAAGATGAGTAACTAGTTCAGCCAAGGCATCAATGCAAGCCCCTTGTTTGCAATAGCGACACACAGGAATAGATTGCAACTTATCAAGATCCCGAGGCACACGCTGATCATTTTTTGGAAACAACACACACTCAGTACATTTCTCACATTGGATCCAGAAACACGAACCCTCAATTTCATTTTTGGCTACTGACCCCATTTTAGTTTGATTTAATTTCACTGATGACCCCTTACGAGGCATTCTACCAGAATTTGTATTACTCGAATAGCATGACCAAACACATCTCCTGTGAAGATGCAACAGAAGAAAGGCAGTACCACAAATTTTGCATTTGTTTGGCCTTTTACCAGGTCAATTTAATCAATTGCAATGAAACTGTGTGAACATGACAAGGCAGCATCGCAGACTTGCGCTTATGAGTCCTCTCGCCATGTTGGACCAGCCTGTACCCTACAAAATGTTCCAAACATGAAAAGGCAGCACAACAAGCTTTGCACTAAAAAGAGCTCGCACCAGATTAGACCAAACAGTGTCTCAGTTAACGAATTACTGCTGAAGTAAATGCAGCACCACGAACTTCGCATATAACAGGCCTCTCTCCATATTGGGTACCACGGTGCAACAGTAAAAGACAATCACACAATAAATTCCAACACAGGACACAATCATTGGCGTAGCTGAGGGTGTGCAAACATGTGCAATGCAAACGGTGCCCTCACTGTTCGCACACGTTGCCCTTTTCGCCAGTGACCCACCCACTATTTTCCATAGGCACCAGGCACCACCAGGCAACAGGTCTTCCTTAGGCACATGTTGCCCTCTGCCTAGGCACATGTTGCCCAAAATCCTGGCTACGCCACTGGTCACAATCATGGAAATTAATAGAATGTGGAGGGATTGCACATTGCGCTTAGTGTGCGTCGGTTAATTTGAACGAGTTTGTCATGGGGGATGTTAAATGAGTCAGCGTGCGGTTGGGATGTGCATTAGAACGCATTCTCAAACTCGTGCAAAGTTTGAGGTTGAGCTGCTTCTGTTTTTTTCCAATGTCTTACCAAACAACGAATTATTTAATAGCTTAGAAAATCCTTTACGAACGTGATCGACGCTGCCATTATTAATTCAATATATTAAATATCACTATTTCGATATAACTCCTCATCCACGGCAGCTGGTTGAATGCGAGGATACCAGGCACATGGCGGAGAACAAGCCCGTGATGGAGGTTAAATTTCAAGTTACGACAATGTGGAGAATTCGGCATGAATTTGATACTTTGTTTGACATCATGTTTCAAATCTTGAACTAGATTTATCGAGTAGGGAAACAGGAACTCCTTCCGAATCTTCAGCTTTTGGGGGGTTGGGAATAATCGTTGTGAGCATTATACAATTCTCGGGAATATTAGAGATTGACTTCGAATATGTAGCACACGTCAGCATCATAGGAAATGCTCACATTCAAGGTTTTCATCTCCTCTACTTCCAGGTATTGGAACCCGTCTTAGGGAAGGGGATGCACATTGTGAAACCATACAGGTTGTTCAATGTTCATTTGCAGATCGAGGAGTAGATGGAAGGTTGGTTAGTATCAAAGTTGGGCAAGCACTAGCAGTTAGCTTTGGCATGCCTATTCGATATGAAGGAAACCCCCACCATGGATGCTTGAAATGATTATGGTGCACTTGCCGACGTGGATAAATAGTTTCAACTTGGATCATAACATTCGGAGGAGAATGACCAGCTGAACCCGGGTGCCAAGATATAACCTATTAGCAATGGTTCAACTTGTTGTTTTTGACGCAGTTTTCTAAAATCTTTGAACACATCTGCAAAAGTAAAAACATCCTTCATCTAAAAAATCTTCATCGTAAAGCTTTTATTACCCTCATTTTCAATCAGAGGTTTTAACACTTGCATGTATTCTTCGCCCGCTAACTCTTAGTTTTTCAATTTGGAGAAAAAAACGCTTATCTCGAGGATACATCTTCTTTTTCATAGATGGACATGTTGATCACGTGTTCGAATTCGGAGAATCAAGATGCTCTCCATGGTCGTTTTATTGTTATACAATGCAGATTTTAATCCGGAGGTCAATGCATCCTCAAAGATTGGGAACTTGCTATTTTTTTGGTTGCCGATTAGAGTATCGAGTGGTGCTTTTAAAAATTTTAAACTAAAGATGATACGGACACTTATCCTTTTGGTCCTAATTATCACACTCTGTAACCGTTGGGAGTGCGGACCTATAACGTCTACATTCCCGGGAAACCTATGCACCCAGGGTACTAGCAGGTGCATTTTGAAACCCGACAGACAGTGGAATACGAAGAGAATGGTGGGGCTGTTCTCGAGAGCCGAAGTTACATTTCGAGTGGGTGGCACCCCTGTACTTTCTGCTGATGTGACTGTGGTGTCCGACCCTCCATTTTCTCTTCAGTAGCTTCTCATGGAATGTCTAGAAGGGTTTCTTGCAATCGTCACAGATGTTGGCAAGGCAGAAGGATAGTTTTTGGTGTTGCCTGAGGTCGAGGGGTTTTATATTTTTGAGCAGGTCGGTATCTACAGCCTCTTTCACCATTCATTTATAAAACACATGAACCGTGTCCTCCCCAAAGATAATACTCACTGTTGACGATTTCACCAATCAGGTCAACCGCATTGTAGTCGAAACTACAGGTAGCATGCATCTGAATTAGTGGTCGAGCTGTTGGTAGTATCGGGTTGAGCAGTTTGGACCAAACGAAGGAGGCACTTGAAGTCGGCACAAACATTATGCGCTAAGGGCTTTTAATGGCTAAAGTGACGAAAGTCAAGGAAGTTTGGACATGGTATCTTCAAGCTGAGTAATTGTGCCAGGTTAATCTAGAAACATTAATTTCGATGAGTATGCAGCAGCCATTCCCCCTGAAACCCAGCAAAACAGTTTTGGCAATAGAATTTGGCATTGGAACTAGTGACTTGGTAACATAGAAAATCAGTTAAGTCTTTAATAGTGCAATAGTAGCGTTCAAGGTGTCCAGATTGTCGACCTACGCTGTGAGCATGAGAATAATAATAATAATAATAATAATAATAATAATAATATAGGTTTGTTGCAAACGCAACCGGAGCGATAAGGACTGGGTCGTCACTGACTGCCGTCCGATGTTACAACTAAAAAAACTAAAAAATTTCAAATTATAAAAGTTTGACAGTGAAAAGTTTAAAACAAGGACGATGACTCGGCTGCAGTGGAAGGGTTGAAGGTATGGGGTTGGGGTCACGAATGCCTTACCACCAAGGTTAGACCTACCAGGGACGACAATGGTCCCCGATGGCATCGTCAAACGTGAGGGACAAATGCAGGGAAAAGCCGGGTAACGCTGTCAATGTTTCTTTAAAAATAAAATAATATAAATAAAAAATATATAAAATAAATCGTAGATAATAAAAATAATAAAACAATGAAATGAATGAAATTGGTGTAGTGAAAGTTGAAAACTGAAGTGGGAAGTAAGACTAGAGCTATATACAATTTAAAAAAGATGTGTATAATAATAATAATAATATTCATTTGCACAATAGCAAAGGGCTTGGTAGAGCATTTCACTTATAACAAACTAGCTCAGATCACAAATTAATTTGTTCGTCAAAGAAAAAACAAAAATACATAAAAAACAATAAAAACCAATAAAAAACATTAAAAAACGTTTAAAAAAACATTGTATAGGGTCTAATTACATAACTATAATACTCTATGCAGGAAATCGGTGAGGCAAACAGACTTCAGACGTATTTTAAATGAAGTGGGTGTATTTGCCTCAACCACAGTTGCTGGTAATTTATTCCAGCAGCTAACTATCCAGCTGCTGAAAACAAATTTTCTAGTATTGACCCTGAATACCTATGGGCTGACCTTCGAAGTTTTTAGAGACACGAATCAGGAACAAATCCTCTTTGATGCTGTAACTTTTGATGTTAATCGACAAGTTGTATGCAAGTTGTATCGACAAGTTGTCCGAATTTATCGATTTGGTCGAGCATCGTGTGGAAGGATAGCATGCAAATGTCGAACATGTCCTTTAGATTTTTGGAGTCTTCTAGGTTGGCTTCAAGCCACTTTGAGACATTTTTCAACGTGTAAGTTTGCACATTCGTCATCATACTAGTCTTAGCTTTTAAACTCTGCGGGAGAGAGATATAAGACAAAGCCTGTAACAGTTGATATTACTCACCCTGACTATTAGGTTATCAACACTCGAAATAACCCACCTGCTCTCAGGCTCGGCAAAAGTGTCGATGGATTTACGAATATTGTCGAAAGCTTCGCCTAATAGAGGGGGAATATCGTTAGGGTTGTAAACCTCTCGTAGTATTGCTATCAGAAACCAGTACGAATGGTCATCACTTCCTTAACTCACTCTCCACCTAAATAGAACTGGACCTTGCAGTTTGATAACTGATCTACAGATGCCATCAACAACATCTACAAGGCCAGATGCATTGATATCAAAAACTTGAGTGGGTCAAACTTTGCAGCTACAAACATATCGTATTGTCAATGAAGAAGCCCTTCGTTATACGATAAGAACAACAATCCCTCAGAGAATCAGTCACTAGACTGCTAAAAAAAAGCCCATTCATTGTGTCTAGATAGGTGATGAGAACGGAGATGGTTTTGCAGCTGGTGTTGAGAAGAAAACATCTCGTTGTAGTAGATAGAGGTAAGGGTTGATTTTTCCATTTTGAATATATATATTTTCTTTTTATTTATTACGTGAAAAAATGTGGAAGAAAAAGCTAAAGAAAACCTAATGAAAATGCACAAGCACGAAAAACGCATCAGGAGTTGATTAAGAGAATAAACTGGTAATGTTATCCTTCCAGCTATTGTACTTGTCGTATCCTTTCCACTTCACGAAAACAGGATATTACCATCTTTACCTTTTTTTTTCTGTAACACTTTTTTTTATTGAAAATTAATCAGAAACAGAGTATTTTGAAGTTCCTGCTCATAATAACGGCCGAGTATGGGCTCGTCAACATAATTGATTAAGAGAAGTTCCTGGATTTTTTTTCTGTACTTTGCTAATCATGAAGACTTTGTTCACAAATTTCTGTAAGTATCCCTAAGAGAAAATTTTCTTCACTTCCGAAAATCTGATAGGATTTCCTAAGGTAAACTCAGCTTTTTTCCCCAAAATGTTTAGAACTAGAATAGAATAGAACAGAATAGAATAGAATAAATAGAGGTTGTCGGCCAGTAAGCTATACAACTAGAACTAGTTTGTCTCGACGTCTTTTGTGTCGAACGGTTACTTTCGATGGTTTCAGTTTCGTTGTGGAGTGAATGGTGACATTGTACTGGGACACAAGTCGTCTACAATGGCTATCCACTTGTAATTTCCACGCCTAGTGAATAATTTGCACATCCGGGTTTACAGTGTACAGTTAAAACGTCATTCGCTCTCACTTTGTTGTCAGGGTACATAGAGTACCAGTTTATCTTAGAGCATTTGAAGAGTGCCAAGCAGTCTTTGTCAAATCCTTTACCTTGGCGAACTTTCAAGTGTTTAGGAGTGTTCCTAGGAGTATTTTCTGAAAATATTTGGTAATAACTAAAAACGTTATAGATTTAACTGGAATTGCCCAGGTAAACTTTGACTTGATAGCCAAGTTAATCACACCGAATAATACTATGGACGTTAAATGAAAACTTGAAGAGGATGGTACACGAACTCCATGAATTATCTGCCCCACGACGATAAAAGGGTATGCTTGTTATTAATTTATTTGGAAGCATTTGCTATATTAATTTGTTGGCTTTTTTTCGCTTCCAATTGCTACGGTCCGGTCTATCATATGTCCACTGTCCACCGATGTTTGTTTTCGAAAAAACGGAACATTAAAAATGCATACTTATGTTCAGGTTCCGCCGTAGATTTGTCCCATGAATATTATTTGATGATTAGCGTGTCATCTCGATAAGTAGTTGATTTTGGATTGTTGCAGTATCATGGCAAACAATGGCAGAAACAATTCACCGGCTTCCTGAAGCCAGCATTGAAAAAGTAAATGGCGGCCGCCCAATTTTGAGGCCTCAAAATTTAAGACTTCGTACCCTTCGATTTAAAACTTGAAGATTTAAGGAAAAATCAAGACAATTTAATTTTGGTTCTCTACAACTAGCTAGCTAACTCAAACAATGACAATGTTACTTTCCCGGCACCCAACCATAATTGTTGCATCTTGTTCGAGTGTGGTCTAATCGGATATTGTGCGCCTCGCCTATTGTAACCGCATTGTTACATGTTGCAGCATTGTAACATTTTGACATTGTTAGCCCCCCCCCCCCCCACCTTCTCAGCCTCCTCCTCCTCCTCCTGTCCAATTTTCTGAAATTCTCGTGCGCAAACGAACTCTAAATACACGGCCTGCCGGCCATGTAAATGTAGAATTACTGTTCTCATGTTAATTCTTGTAGGGTAGAAAGACACGTATGCAGCTTATTAGGGAAAGTTGCCAGATCTAAATTCGGCAGACAGGTAACGCGTCAAGCGTGGAAGTGCCTTATTCTAAAATGGGAGTTGCAGCTAGCAGCACGTGGCCCTCAAGTGGCTCGTACGTGCCAAATG
>JAHWFP010237432.1:0-30357 GCA_023313725.1 Lithobius niger
ATATTCTTTAACAGCGGTAATTTTTATAGCCATTTCATTATACAGCTTATATCGTTTAGTCCTACTTTAAATATTCTGGATGCTCTACCGTACAACAAGGAAAAATTAATGAACAGTTCTCACGTTCGCAATTATCTATTCAATTCTTTAAAAAAAATGCTTTGTCCCTAAATAAAGTTGACGGACTTGAAAATCGGTGGTTACAGTTAAAGCTAACAAAAATACCCAACGTTGTACCTTTAAATGCAAAAAAAAAAGCACGTCATTTATTAACAGCTGTTTGTGATATAGAATTATTTTCAACGTTATTATTATTACCACATAAATATTAACAATGACAGAACATGCAAATAAAAATGCGCTCTTTGAATAACATAAAATAAAATCACAATCAAATGTACACTAATAGAAATGAATGTACCCTGAAAAATACTTTAAAAAGTTACCGATGCGAGCTACTGAGGCGTAGAATTTGATAAAAATCTGAAATTTTATAAGCTTGTTGAAAACTTCGTAGGTAGGTTAAGAAAAATGATTCGTGTCTTTGTGTAGACTGTAATAATTTTTCTTAACCTATATCTGGTTAGAAATTTAAGTAAAATCGAGGCTTTAATAATATGTCAAACACGCGGTATGCAGTTGCAATAGTGTAATACAGAACAAAGGGTTTCAAAGGGTTTAACGAGCGTTAACTACTCCTGGTCATCTGCCCGAAGCCCTAAGGCCCGGGTAATACGGAACATTCAAAATACACAACAAAGCAGTAAAAAACTTATTCAAAATTGATTTAAAAAAAAAAAAAAACAACACACCAAATGCATGAGCAATTCTTAAAAGAGTGAAATTGTTAAATATGGAACAAACCTTTGCGTTTCAACAATTGGTACAAGTTTTCTTTCAGCAAAGATCATACCATACATTACGTAATTTTAGGGATATTCTAGATAACTTCAAATAGCTAAATTCTCGATTGTGGCTAAAATCATACGGAAAATGAGGAATGGAATTTCAAATACCATTTCAGTTTAATAAAGTACCGTCTCCTTTAAGGAGTTTGAATGAATTATCCACAGTTAAAAGAGAAATAAAGAAGTCTACTGCTTAATATATTTGCATATTGCGCAACGGTGTCCAACTTATGTGGGAATGCCATGAAGTTTGTGATTCAATTGAAATTATATATTTTTCAATAAACTGTATTAAATGTTACAATCAGTCTTTAATCAAATTGTGAAATAGAGACTAGCTAAGAGTTACTCTAAGTTTTTTTTTTCTTTACTTGCAACGCTGTGCGTGAACATACAAATCCTACTCGATTTTGTGCCATGCAATTGCCCATTGTCATTGCAAAAAATAAAGCATCATATTACTATTATTTTTTCAATTAATTTCAGTTTCACTTAGTAGTATCGTGGTAGTTTAGCTTAGCTTAGCCTATCAGTTACGGCAGTCTATATTATCATCAGACACCCAGGGTTCGAGTCGCATCCATATGATGCCACGTGAATTTTACACTGAAGTCGCGAGATAAAAGGCAAAAGCTACAGTGTTGGATTTTTTACATGGAGTTCAGTTTAGCGAGACACAAACGTGCTGTTCGAAAAATCTACTTTGAAACTACACCTACACGTGATTAATACAGTACGTCAGCAAAAATATAACTTTAAGTTATATAAGTTATATTTAAGTTAAAAAAAAGTTAAAATTAAAGTTAAAAGTTAAAATAAGTTATATTCGCCCACTTAAAAAAAAGAAAGTTGGTTTTCGGGCATTTTTCTCAAGAAATCCGTGCGGGCGGGCGAATTTTAGTTTTTTTTTTACCCTATTTTTCCGTATATTTTGGGGAATTACTTTTTTTTTTAGTTTGGGTAAAATGCAGAATACTGCCTCTTAATGCTTCTTACCACGTGTCCACATAATTATTTAACGAGAAGAATGGTAATTTTATATTTCAATTTCTCAATTAGGGCTATATTTGTTCTGTAACGGCTTTTTTGTCGCGTCGTTTCTTTTTATTTCCCGTCAAAAAAACGGTGCGGGAGGGCCTGAGAACCAACTTTTCTTTTTTTAATGTAATGTAATATTTATAAGATGTTTTGAGGACGCTAATGTTCAAAATCAGTTTTACATTTGGCTGGATCCGTGAGTTAGCAGCAGACGCCAACTTGCGTCTTCGATTCACGTGCAATGACATGACGTCACACTGTGCTTTGGTCATTACGTGATGGAAGCTGAACATAGGCTTAGAGTTACTATGTGATGTTTTTTTTCTTTAAATCTTTAATGTATACAAAACCACTACGAAGCCTTGGCTCGTGTGTAGTGGGCGTCTTGATAAATAAGGTTAAAAACAACAAAACCAGCGTATCTAACAAGACAAATATAAACTCACAACACTAACATGAAGAAAACAGAAGTGGCAAAAAACTGATATCACTTTGTTATACAACTAATATATTAGGCTACATTGACTATATATAAATGAAAATTAGTATTTACAACAGAAAAGAGAGGGAAAAATATAAAACAAAACTTCATCCCAAAAGTAACAATAATTTTTCTTTCTTTCCAATTTCCATTTTTTGTTTCCCTTTAACGCTATATTCGAAATTTTAACTAGCAAATAGCTCCCTCCGTACTTTCTTTTTTAACTCCCCAAATTTTTTCGATTCTCCACATTTCGTTATTAATTTTTTTTAATACTTCTGGAACAAAATAGTCTTTAAGTTTGCATCCGTATTTATTCCGTACCATGACTAGCTCAATATATGTTGTTTTTGTGTTATATTGTTTATTACTAATTGTTTCGTCTCTTTTCCTCTTCTTTAAGTAGAAGTTGGAATACGCTACCCCGGTGTGGTCGCCCCATCTTGTTGGTGATATTGATCGAATCGAGGCTGTGCAGAGGCGCTTCACAAAGAGACTTCCAGGCCTTCGTGATGTCCCATATAAGGACCGCTTAAGCATCCTTGGCCTGGAATTGTTGGAACTGCGTAGGATTAAGTTTGATCTCGTTCTCACTTACCAAATTTTGCACCAGCAATCTGGCGTCCATCTCCCGTTTTTTGATCTTTCCCCGTGTATCAGTCGTACACGCGGCCACCGCTGGAAATTATCAATCCCTGGCGCAAGACTAGATTGTCGAAAACATTTCTTTTCTGTGCGCGTGGTCAAGATTTGGAATGCTCTGGGGGATGAAACTGTTAATGCTGTCTCTGCTGCATCTTTTCGTGGGAAGTTGCGTGCGGAACCATTGGATGACTTTTTGAAACGTCCCTTAATGAATTAGTTTGTTCGTTGTAAGCACATGGAGCGGTGTTAGTGGCTCACCACCCTTCCGTCTTCCATCTACGCATTGCGTGGAAAATATTATTATTATTATTATTATTAAGTTCTTTATAACTATCACATAATTTCGCAATTGTTCAATTTTTAAGTTGTTTTATTTTTTTGCATATATTATTTTTCCAGTTAAATTAGGTAACTGAAAAATATTACGTAAAATAAACTCTTTGCTTTAATCATGCGATTCCAATCTTAAACAAAGTAAAACAAATCTGATCCAGTAAAAATATTTTTAAAAAATACATGAAAAAGAAACCAAAACCTAGTCAGTAGGAGATATCATTTAACCTCCTCTTCCGTAGTACGGCCAGTAGATAACATTGAACACGACAAAAATAACAGGGAAAATAATTCTAGCTTTGGCATCGAAACAATTGACTTCTTTTTTCTTGATTTCAACGTCTGCTTTCAGAAAATATCTGGGAAGAGCCGGAACTTTTACCTCGTTCTAGGACAAGTATAATCAGACTGTTAACGGACAATAAATCAAATCAAAAATCTCTACGATTATGAAAACATGTACAGACTAAATCATGCGCAATGACTGTTTGCCGTGACGTCACCATGAGTTAGCCAATGACGAACGAGAACAACGGCTGCTTGGCCGTCTGATTGGACTAGCCCAGTCACGTGATATGCACGTCACAGCAAACAGCCATGGCACGGGGTATAATTTGCCCTTCAACATTAAAGTATTGTTGATACATAAAATCATCTACTTACTTTATTGTAGGTTGCCATGAAAACCTTTGGTTCATTGACTTTATTTTCTGGTCTGATTGGCTTCACTTTGAATTTTATTGCGTAAGCCAAAGCAAATTCAACCAGGGATGCAAAAACCATGATGGTGCACATGATCATCCAAACATCCAAGGCCTTGACGTAGGCAACGGGTGGAAGATCCTTCTGTGCATTGGTGAATTGAGTTGTTAAAGTCAGCAAAGAAGTTAATCCAAGAGTTATTCGCGGAGCTGGCGCTTCTATCGAAATCCAAAAGGAAATCCAGGATATGAGGACAATGATGAAACTGGGCGTGTAAATTAGCATCAGGTAATAGGCAGCAATGAGGTGGAAAATGATGACGTACTTCAGACAGTGGTCAGTTGATTGAGCCCTTACTGAAGAAAAAAAAAGAGAGATTTAAAATTCGGTTGAATTCATGTGTTCTCACGGAAAGTTCCCCAAAATTACTTCCATTGCTATTTCTTATATTTTTCCTCGTGCAGTTCTTTCCCAGAAAACGCTGCTAGCCCATCATCGTGGAATCGCTCGTAGCAGACCAATTTACATCATATTAAAATACCAACTAGTAAAAGACCCAAGTTGTGAATGGTTCGGCCATAGCGTGCACAGACGTCCGAGAGGGCAGGGGCAACTTTAAGTAAAAGGGCACGCTGAAGTCCCTTTTTTTTGGCTCTTTACTAACTATTTTTTTTACCATTTTATTTAGCTTGTCACCATCTTTTTTAACCTTTTCTTGCCCCTTTCTTGGCCCTTTTTATGTCTCTAGTCTCTTTCTCAAGCTGCAGCGCCAGCATTTATCGATTCAGAAAAGCAAATAAGGGCACTTTTTTTTTTTTTAAAGGCAAAATAGGCATTTGTTTCCGAAAATGGCAGAGGCATCCCCCCCCCCTCCTGTGCACGCCACTCTGTTCAACCATTTGCAAAGTTTTTTTTTTTTTTCACTTCTTGATTGGAGCAGTATGTTGTTTCTTCCTATTGCTAAATCGCGTTACCAGAAATTTTTTTATTGTTTTTATGGCAAATTTGGCTTTATTTTTTTCCCCCGAGGATCTGTTTGCCCTAGCCACAAAAACAAAATAACCCTCCTTCGCAAAGCCATTTAAGAGACTTACGAATTTTTTGACTGAGCAGCGTGAAATAGTTTTTTGTTTATGTTCTGCCAAAAAAATACTAACAGAATCTTGTCCTAATGAGCCTGATGTCTATTAGATTCAATGCTAATTGCTTATTTTCAACTGGTTGGCTTCCCGAATTTTATTAACTTAGAGAAAAATCACTAAAAGCCGTCCTGCCTTAATGCTTAAATGTTCTATATTTAAAATTTGAAGTTTTTCAGATGAATGGATACTTCGTAAATTGGTGCTAACCGCATTGCCAAATTTCGGAAAGAAGCTGAAAATGAAAGGAATTTTATTGTTCTTGTTAAGCCTTTCTGTTGGTGCATTACTTGACCCTATTACACACATAATTCTAGATTGTACACATTGGTGGCTCCTGTGCGGGGTGAGGAGTAGGGCACAGCATCATACCAATTGATAGATTGCCTTTTTTTTAACTCACTTCAGAATACATCCAAAGTACGGTAGGCTGGGGAAAAAATGTCACCAAGACAACCACAATCTTAAAAAAGTGGTAAAATTTAAATTGGTTCAAAATAAAAGTTGATGGCCATCACAAGACTAAAAGAAAGGCTTAAAAAAATAAACGATAGGTCAAAGAAAGAAAAAATGATTCAAGTCACGGGATTCGAACTGGGGACCTCTTGCACTGCAGGAATTGACTCTACCACTGCGCTATAGTCACAAACACAAGAACATGCTTTCGAATCATTCATAAAGGTATTGTTGTCTATTGTAGATAGCTGTTTTCGTTAATAAGCCAAACGTTTTCTCTTAAATCGTCTCACAAACACTCAAGACATGATTTTGGCAATGTGGTATGGTGAGAACTAGTGTGTGTCTCGTCGAAATTTAGTATATTTTACTGACTATGAAGAGAGCAACAAACCATCCATCCATCCATCTCGTAGCCACTTCCTGCCCTCAACTGAATTCTAATATTAATAGTCTGACGGCTTTTTTTTTTGAAAGGCTTACAACAAAAGAAGAAAGGTGATTTCTTAGCTAAATAGGCATACGTTAGCAAAATATCTGCAATGCAACAAAAAATAATATTAAAGAAAGACGAGTACCAAAGTGGCTACTCACTGAGACAAATACAAACGTGACTGCTCACTGAGATGAATGCAATCTTAAGAATCCAATGGCAGGAAAACAATTCTTGGTAACGCATTGTCTTCTTGACGATTGATGTTTAGTATTGTTGTTTTATTTTTCAAACCTGTCTCAGTAACAGGATTTATCAATGATTCTGAATTAGCCACCACCACATTAGCCAGGACACAAGACTTGCCAAACATTTTGAGTTTGAAACACTTCCTAAAATACGTACAGGTGTTATCTGATAAGGAGTTCTCAAAGTTTAAAACAAATACGGCCAATTAATTGTTTTAGGTGAAGTCCGGCATTTCTTTAATTTAGCGATTATTAGACAATTAAAAATGTATGTTAGATGAAAAGATGGTATCCAGGTGAACAGTTTGCAGGCGTCTCTGTACAACATTACATTTTTATGTGTTTTGCCATTGTTAATTGTTAAAGCAGTAAACATCAAGACACACACTAGCGCGTGTGTCGCCAAGATAAACGATAACGTTGTCTTTACAGCAAAGGCAGTTTGGCTGTTTTCAGCCATGTGAGGATAAATAACTATGCGACAGATAAGGCTGAAGCTTATTTATTCGGTAGACTTTGGTCACCAGACAACATAAAAGTCACTATTAAGGATACAGCTTACCGTTTTCTTGTTGAAAAAACGACGTGAATAACGTTGATATTTGCCTAATTACTTACTATACTTACTACGTCCTACGTACTACTAACGCTTTTTTTTGTATCACGGAAATAAATGCGGTGAATAAAGCTGGTTCTTAGCTCATTTTTACAGGTATTGCTGTGGAGATGTGCCCTTTCAATATGGACCTTTCTAATTGGTCAAGTGGTTCAGGGGTTAGGGAGCTCCAAACGACCAAATTGATTGTTCTACGTTGTTTTAAACATTGTTATTATGCAACAATGCCAAACTGAACATTAAATAAATCCGTGCGTTTGAAAGGAGAAACTTCAGTACTAATAGGAAATGCTAATCATTTGAAAAAAAAAAAAAAGAGAAATGGACCAGAAAACTAGATTGGTGTTTCCATCTCATATTGCGAATTTAAAAAAACGGATTTCGTCAATTTCGGACCAAAAGTACCTGATATCTACCCCAAAACAAATTTTTTTAAGAATTCCCGCCAATCTTTTCGGCCGTGTGAAGTCGTGATATCAAACGCCAAGCTCTTTCGCCAAGCTCATTCCGTCGACTAAGACTTCAAACGTTAAATGAAATAATTGAAAATTGCGCAGTAAGTAATTTTCATATTTTCATTTAACCTTCGAACTATTACTCGGTGAGATTAGCTTGGCGAAAGACCTTGGCGTTTGATATCACGACTTCACACGGCCGAAAAGCTTGGCGGGAATCCTTAACAAGTTTTGTTTTGGAGTAGATATTACTTACGAAAAAATAATTAGGCAGTTAATAAAGTACGTTACATGAAACAGATTGTAACCAGGTGAACAGTTTGCAGGTGTCTCTGCACAACATTATAGTTTAACTTTTTTTGCCATTGTTAAATAGTTTCAGCAATAAACATTTTTACTTACGAAAGCTTCTTTGTGAACAGGCGTTCTCTACGGATGCACTGTCGAAAGAAAATTCAGAGGGCATTCCAGAACGGATCAATTGTTCTCTTGGGTGCAGATATAACACTTCAAGGTCTAATACTTTCCCAGTCGTATTTTCAGTCGGAACTGTTACATAAAAGTATAATCGTATGATGAGGTCAAGTTTAGACCATAAAAAAAAAATACAGGAAACAGTTTTTCTAAAAGGTTCCATTGCAAAACAGAAATTGAGTCACGCATTTTTGGTAGTAGTCCAGTCAACGAAGGCTCAAATTTGGCAAATGGTGGAATAAAATCCCAAGGTATTGAAACTTTGTAATGTTGTTCGGGGAGGTCTAGTAATGACTATATCAAAAGTCCTAATGATTTGGAGGTGAGCTCACTTCGCTAGACCACAAAATGCACCAAAATAGGTGACTTATTATTAGTTTTCTGTTAATATCTATGAATCTGTGAGACCTACCCAAAAATGTTCTCTACAAAAATTAGAGGGAACAAAATTTACCACAAACTTGATCCTATCTATTTTTCCTCTTGTACCAGTAGTTTACGAGATATTCGAGTTCAAAAACTGAGAAATCTCAGAAATTAGCAGAGCTATGCTACACATTGATTAGGTGAACCAACCCTAACCTCCTTTAAGTAACTATACCAATCATATAATATCAAACACTTATTTACCACTATACATATTTATTTACTGCATATAATATCGAATCATAACATGAAAAGCATACACAATAAGATCAAATCAAGTCAAAGTCAACGTCCTCCTCCTGAAGGTTATCGTCCGTAACAGTTGGTGTCAGGCTATACAAACATGGCAGTTGTGGCAGATAGCAGTGCAACTCACTCTTATTTTCCTGCACCCACACTTGTATCTACATATCCCTGTGGTGCATCTGCTAAATGTGAGGTTGAGGACAGCTTCTGGGGCATCTTTCTTCATGGTTGCAGAAAGCACTAGATTGCCATCCTGCCTACACTCGCAACCCCAAAGTGCAATAGCTCATTTTCCATCTACAGTGGCATGGGACCTATGCAAGTTGAGGGACGTTTAGTAGGAGGAGCTCTCTACAGACTCAAGAAAAATCTGTGTCCTGCCTTCTCTACATCAGTTTCAATCTAACAAACATAAGGCCAGTCTGATCAAGATGCTTTCCTCCAACTAAATGGCTGAGGAGTACAATGCCTTAAAGACCTAATGATGCTGACACTCTAATTGTCAGGAGCGCCATCACCAGAGCGAGTGACAGGACAATGTAGCCATTGTTGGAGAAGACGTAGATCTATATTTCTCCTTACAAGTCTGAGAGCTACACACCGAAATATATTCTTCTACAAGCCAGGTCGTAGAAAGGTAGTAACACAGGTAATTTCTTCAACCCAACAACAACGGAAGGGCCTGAAAGATGTCTTACTGTTTGCTCATGCATTCACAGGGTGCGACAAGACAAGCTTCCTTTAAGAAGGAGAAAGTAGTAGGTTACAAACTGTTGTTACAACGTGACGCATTACGGTGAGTAGCAGATATGTTCAACCATTCAACTTCCAAGTATCAACAGGTAGCAGAGGCAGACCAGTTTTTTCTTTACTCTATTTATAGAGCTCATCCTACAATGCCCCTGAACTTGGAAAGGCATAATGACCTCTCAAAATGGCTTTATGTCTTTCACCAATATGGAGTCGGAGCTACTATCCCTTCCTCCCGCAGAAGGGGCAGCTGTGTAACGCTCGTTTCGTGTTTACCACCAACTGCAACACTATGGTTGGGTAATAAGTTACAAGCTAGCTGCACTTTGGGGTTGGGAGCCTAGGCAGAATGGCAACCTTGTGCCTACGGAATCAAAGACTCTGTAGCTCCTGAGGCTGTCTCAACTTCTTATTTTACAGATGTACCACATGTTGTTGAAACAAGTATACGTGCAGGAAAATAAGCATGAGTTGCACTATCTGCCACAACTGCCGTGCTGGCTGTTTGAATAGTCTGACAACTGTTGAGGACGATAACCTTCAGGAGGAGGACATTGACCTCGACTTGATTTGATGTTACGAGGTGATGCTATATGTAGTAACCTGATGTAATAACTGCATATGTAGTATATAAAAATGTATAGCGGTAAATAAATGTTTGTTGTTATGTGATCGTGTAGTATCTTAAATGAGGTTAGGGTGTATTCACCTGATCTATGTATACCACGTACAGTGTTAATTTCGAAGATTTCTCAATTTTCGAACTCGAATATTTCGTAAATTACTGGTGCCAGAGAAAAAATGAAGAGAATTATTTTTGTGGTAAATTTTGTCCTCTTTCATTTTTGTATGAAACATTTTTTTGGTAGGACCCGCAGATTTCGAGATATTAACGGAAAACTAATAAAAAGTCACCTATTTTGGAGTATTTTGTGGTCTACCAAAGCCAGCTCACCTCCAAATCATCAGGACTTTTGATATAGTCATTACTATACCTCTCCGAACAACCTTACAAAGTTTCAAGACTTTGGGATTTTATTCCATCTTAACTCCTATTTTGACTGGACTATAGGCGGGGTTCATCGAATTACGTGAAATAAAAATCTGGAAATAACCCACCCCACGAAATTTGGCAAATCTAAGTTCGTCCAGTGAAATACAATGCATCCAAATACGGTTTGTGTGAAACTGAGTGGATTCATTTTTAGAACTTAAAGATCGTTGCTGTAAAATACATCATACCAAGAACACGATATCAATTCGACTACCCTTCACGACCCCGAGTGGATTAATGTACACAAATATGTTCATGTATTATTAAAACTAAAATTCACAAATTTTAATAACACGCATTATTACATGTGTGCATGTTGAATGCTGCATATGGTGGTTTCCTTTTCGCCGTGTCAATATGACTTAGCAGTACGGCTCGGTTTTTAGTCTTCGCTTCCTCCTTCGTCGGTCTAGACCATCCACAGGTCGAGGGTTCAATTACCTGCACAGGCAGTCTGACATCTACGTCCGAAAGGCAACGGAAGTAGGTTTCATCTGTATTAATATATAATTAATAGACCGTATTTGGCTTTCTGCCCTGTTTATCAAAACTCACGAAGATGAAACAAAGGTTACGCTTTAAAGTGAGGCTATAAACTTTAACTTGCAATTTGAAGAACCGTATAATAATGCTGGATCCTGCTGAGCAGTTAAGAAAAAAAGGCCAAACAATCCCTTCTCCCTCCTCACGCCCGCATTGCAAGTGGACTCTTCCATTCTACCAGCATGACAAGTGCAGCCGGAAGGGAGCGGTCGATCAACTCACATACGGCTCACAATAAGATGTACGAGGCACGGGCATGAAAAGTGTCGGGAAAAGTGTGCCGGGAAAAGTGTGTCTGTAAACTTAATTCATGACCGGCCCCGTGCATAGCACGGGCTTCATCTAGCTTAATTAATAATGCTGGGTTTTTTTCGATAGACGCCAATAATGACGTTTACCAGAAACACGAACACTAACAGGTTCCCTTCATGAGTAACTGTATGTGCGCATTATAAAGTTAACAAGAGTTGTACAAAAAACGGAAGAATTAGTAATAACATAAAATAATATTTAATACGTTTGGTGCATCAGCCCGGGACAGGAAGAGCTCCGAGGCTGTCTAACACCCAAGCAATAAAGAAAGGAGTGGGTGTTTACAACGGATCCAAAAGGGTTGCACGACGAAGGTACATAATCAGAAATTCACGCAAAGGTAATAGGTACGTAGTCATGATTAAGAATAAAATATAAAAATATGTATACCTTTGCCCTACTTGTTGTCAGAAAACAGTACCCAAAGTGCAGAAATACTAGTCAGATCAAAGCACAGATCAGAGAAAGCCCGTAAGTAATCTACGGTTGCAAATTCAATCTGCACAGAATGGAGTTAAATCACACTCTTACTCATACGATTCAAGAATAAGAAGGTGGCATTTTGTCATTACCAATCAGTTATCAGCTCAGGTTAAAGCTTTGCATCCCTCTCCACATTTAAACCGTTTCTCTCCACTGCTTGCAAATTAAAGATGTGAAAAAATATCGACTGCACGTTATCACTTGATTAATTGCAATGTAGGTATAGTTCAAGTCAACAATAAGAAAAACCATAAGTCGCCAGTGTGCTTGAACGTCGCCAACGTCTATATACGTCTGTATATAGACGTTGGCGACGGCTTGAACAACGATGTCCTGTGCAAAAATTATTACTTTCCATATGAGGGGACAACAATGTCCTAAAAAACTGAAAAGGTTTTGAGCTCACTTCTTCTCATACCAACTTCGGTGTCATCTTAATGAGTTACAACTATTATTTGGCAGGATTACTTAGAGTTTATTATCAAGCAGTAGTGACCTCAAATAGTAGTGACCTCAAACAGTAAATGCCACGATGGTATAGTTTCTAATTATGTATTTGTTCAGTATGGCTGAGCACCAAAATAAACCTAAGTAATAAAATACTCACGAATTAACACAACATCAATACTACATCTGTGGACATCGAAAGGATAGTAGGAAAGATCGTAATGACATGCGAACGACATTGTATCCCTGAAAACGTAAATAAAGGCAATAAAATACAACTGAAATATAGCTAGAGTATTTCAGGTTCGAATAACCAAAACGTTTTAACAAGAAGAACTTGTAGCGATGGCTGGTTCCAATTTCACCAGTCCCTTCCCCGCCACAATCTCGGAGAAATGTTAGCAAAAAAGCTACGTCTAAGTTTATTTTGAAGTATAACAATATTTCAACTCTTAAGTAGGCAGGCAAGCATGGAGTCAGTAACTTTATTTGATTCTAGACAGCGCATGTTATATGTATCTATCTTTATTACAGGACTACATTTTCTTCCCAGAAAAAAAAAGATCGGCACTGGATAGGACGTGGATCGTGAAAATTGTTCGTGTCAGTTACGCAGGTAGCTCGCTTCCACTTGTGACAAGCTAAAGGAAGGGACTTTCATGCTTTAATAATTAATTCTAATTTGAATTATTGGCATCGGATCGAATCGGCGCGACTATAATGATGCTATTGGATCAGATCAGGGACCTAAGTCTGTTCCCGTAGGGATATAATTATGGGTAAAACAGTGAACGACTTTGAATCGTACAAATAAGGAAGAGGTTTTGTTCAGCACGATGAGGGGAACGTTAGTGTTTGACTTGATTTTGGAAACAAGTTAGTGTACATGTTTACTATATCATATCAAAAACCAAAACTGGTAAAAGGGGCCGCCAAGTTCCGAATGGTTCGGCCCTTAAAGGAGTGATATCAACACACCAAAACATTCGTCAAGTTAATGGCACCGCTTAATAATTCGAAGGTTAAATGAAAACTAGAACATTGCTACTTTCGGTAGCAATGTTCAAATATTCATTTAACGTCCAAAGTAATATTCGGTGTGATTAAGTTCGAGAACGTTTTGGTGTGTTGATATCACTCCTTTGAAGGGCCGAACCATTCGGAACTTGGCGGCCCCTTTTACCAGTTTTGGTTTTTGATATGATATCAGTCCTTTTTTTAAAATTGTGTATTAGACTCAACTCCACTACCGTGCAGATGTGTAATAAAGTGGCCCGTCAACAATAAATTGGTTTTCAATACCTTTTGCCTATAGGTCGAACCATTCTCAACTTGGTCACCTTTTTATAGGTTTTTGGTTTGGTTTTCATTTTGTTGGAATTTGTTTTATTTCGTTAGTTTTGTGTGTTGATATCACTCCTTTGAAGGGCCGAACAACTCTCAACTTGGTGGCCTCTTCACCAGTTTTTGGCTTTGGTTATTTTGCTTTGTTTTTAGAGTTGGTTTATTTTTCGTGAATTGGACGTGAATACAATTTCTTTGGCTACGTTGTTTAGATTTATCGTGCTACACTAGTGTGCATCTAGGCACAATGGTTATAACAATATTTTCGTACTTACGCGGCATCCCACGCCATCCTCGTTACACCCCTAGGCTCCAAACAATAAAAGGTACGCAGTTCGTATCGTACTGCAGCCATTCGTCCGATTTCATAGCTGGAAGCCTTGCCGTTATATCGGTATCGATGAATAATCACCCTATGGATATCAACATGGAGATGAGCGGACTAGCTAGCTAGTAATAGTAACACATTTACAACGTTATTGAGGGTAAGATTTTGCATTGAAAGCAGCTTAGCTGGCATTCCTACACGAGTTAATTTTTGTCAGGTGGGTCACTGCTCTTGATTTCAACACAATTTAAGCTTTTGTACCGCATTATTATTTTTCCTCAAGTACCTGAAATGTGCCCAACTATGCTTCAAGATATAAGACACTGACGGCGCCGCGCTACAATGGTTTACGACGTCGACAATTGAACTGATGTGATGTTTGTTGTGATGATTGTTTCCTAACTTGGCGCGACCCACTAGCATGTGTCTAGATAGTTAAAAATACACTGAAATGAATTTACTTTGTCGATTCATAGTTTCAAATTCAACTGAGTGCGAAAACAAAAGCTACACGTATTTATGAAAACTTGTGTTCTGAGTATTTGGTCAGGCCATGGGATGTTATAGAAATGGATGTTATCGATGTTATCCCAGAAACGATAAATAACTAAAAGCTTTATTAGTTGGTAGGGTATCTAGCACTAGGACACACTCTTAAAATTATTAAAACCTATTCAAAGTCGAGTATCATCCTATAGAATAACATAACATCACAAGTTGAATACGTTACTGGTCGTATTGTTGCAAACATGTTGGGGGATACCTCAAGCCACATGTTTGTGACAGTAAGTTAACTGTGTTTGGTCAATGAGCACTTGACCAAATACATGTCCTCTTGCTAATAATGGTGTAAGAACCCCCGTGTACTGGGTAGCCAGGCCACGCGACCAGGTCGTTGAGGCCGAAAAGAATTTACGGTTTATGTATAACACCATGCACTTGGTTGCTGCAGCCAGTGGGATCTCGGGAGGCATGCAGGCGACAACAAGGTGGCAATGCTTGTTCCATGCTCGTTTTTCGCGAAGTGATCGAGAAAATCAAGGGAAAATGGACATGGTTGCGGGGCATACTGACGTTATTTTTCAACGCGACGACCACTGGCCGCGCGGCCTGGCCAATTAGTGTGCGGCCGCCCTAAATGAAAACGCAAAGGGCTTAATACAAATAAAGCGGAGGTTAATACTGAAATAATTTTTGGTGGAATGATGTAATGTTCGGGAAGACATTGGGCAGCCCATTGTGCTCATATGTTGCTAATGTCGGTGTTTCCATACGGTGAAGCTAGCTACTTGCAATTCACAGCCATATTGTACTTTCTTCACGGTAATTACGTTAATATTACAGTCATACTTACAAAAAAAATACTAACCGGAAGGATGCCACCAATGATCGCCCGTTTAGATCGAATGCTAATTGTTTTGGTGGCTCAGATCCTCCTATTGCATAGCCGATTTCACATAACTGGCATTCCGGGAATAGCAGGTAAGGTATCCATAATCTTTTTTTGTAGGTTTCTGGTACCATGATAGACGCATGAGTTTTTGCAAATTCTTCTATAGTGTCTTGGTTGAATCGTCCATCGTACCAACAAGCAACAAACACAAATTCTAATTCGATTTCCTGAATAAAAAAAAAGAATTGGAGAAGTTACAATAGCATGACATCTCACAAATCCAGAGTGCAACTCATTATTATCCGTCTCTTCTATCCTTTTTTGAACTAATTCGCAGAGCTTCCCTTAATGATCAGTTCTAAATGGGTCGTGCAGGGGATGCTTCTCGAGTTCCTGTTTTTGGACCATTTCGTTATTGACTATTAAAATGAATAATTAAATAGACGAAGTTCTGTAAATAATATAAACGTAAAGCACCCAACGTGGGAAATACGCTAATATCGACAACCATCTAGAAATAAATCTACTAGTTAATTTAGCACGGTAAGCCCCTTTATATCGTTAATTACTACCCCGATTCGACTGGAGAACCAGATCATATACCATATTCGTCAAGTAAGAAAAAGAATTTAGAACTAAAATATTGCAGAGTATCGTTCCAAAGCTCCCCAAATTTCTTCAATGTGCTAAAGAAGTTAGTCATCCAGCAGTAGTCATCCAGTAGCAGTCACCAGCCATCCGCTTACCCAAAGTTTTTAATTTTTGCCACATGAATATCTTAGCCAAGACCGGAGAGGACTGTAATTGGTGCGTCTCTTTATCCTATAGCTTACAGGGTGATGCATAAGTCCCTTCCCAGGTCCACCATTTTTTTCTACAATAAAGCCTGCAACTGAATTATTCTTAGGTAAACATATAGCGGTATCAGGCGAGACTATAAGCATGTAAGGCAGATGACCTTGTCATACATATATTAACGGTCACCAGGGTACTAACTTTCGAACTACGCAATGCAGAACTGCAGGTAAATTTGGAAGTGGCATTGAGACTCATAAATCAATGCCACTGCGAAACAGAAAAGGAAATTTGATGAGGGCTGAAGCAACCGGAAAAACACACCAGACTATACTTTGTTCCACATTACGCTTTCAGAAACCTACCTGTATGACGCCACGTTTTCTTCCACTACGGGTACAAAAAATCCGTAAACATCCCATTCGTAAAGTCTAACAGTAACTTTGTTGAGTCTACAAGTGTAATATCCTCATGTTTTTGCACTCTTAGTGCAAGGAAACGAGTCGTCATCCAGTCAGTTTTCTGAAAACATAATGTGGAACAAAGTATAGGGGGCAAAATATTTGACGAAGGGAAATAACTCAAATTAATGTGAACAAAATGAAACTTTACGGCTTGAAGAAGATCATTCATTCGTGTAAGAACTTCTTTACGTTCGTCATGTAGGTTAGAATCGCTTATGAAAAAGTGAAATATATTTGGCACAGCAAATATTACTGTAGACTATAACAGCTAGGCTCTTACAAGCTCCTCCTTGCCAACTATAAGCTTTCACGAGCTCCTCGTAGAAGTTTGACCATGAGGCTTACATAAGGACCGAAGATTGATTACACTGGGACATGGCAAGGGTAACCATTTGCTTGGAAACATGGAGTGAAACTCATTAGTTTTGAATGTAACTTTGGTCGCCAGAAACGTGAAGCTGCGCTTAGAATTCCTTCTTTTCATTGGCATAGGTTTCTGGTTCTCTCGCAGTTTGCACTGGTAAGGTAAATCGCATAATTCTAAGTAATTAATAGTGATGACCTCTAAGGCATATTCCAATGTCATCCATCATGAAGTAGAACCATTACAACTCTAATATTTCTGTCTAGTTTTATTAAGAAGAAACAGGAGTATGTAAATTTCCGTAGCAACGACGAGCAACGAATTCGTATTCAATAATCTATCATTTGACTGGCCACGTAGTTCCCTCTGTCTCTTAAAAATCCCTATTCACCAAATAACAGGCTGCAACATCTAGCGCGTTTACCATTATTTAGGTCTCAGGGATGTTTTTAAAGTCAGCGGCTTGCGAGCCGCTTGGAAGCGAGGCAAGCTTTCCCTTTTTTTAATTCAAGCCGCTTGCCGCTGAGAAACTTTTCCGTCGTTTTTAAAGTCAGCGGGCCAGCCAACCAAACGAGGAAAAAGGGTGCTGAGTTCGCTGAGCTTACGCAGCCAATATGGGGGCACGATGTGCGCATGCGCCATTGCCGCGGATCAACAATCGGCAATAATCATCATACAAGCGCTAAATCTACGTGATACGTGTGTGATAAGTACGATGTTGATAGCTACCAGCAGCTTAATTGCTTAATCTTTACTCTCATCATCTTAAACGCTACTGATAATGCGATAAAACAGAGAAAAGAGCTATAATAACTGATTTTGTTACTGTCGGCCATGTTTGTGCTTAGTAAACTTCATATGACGTCGTTTTTAATCTCAGCTTGAAAATGGGAAAAGCGAAGAAAGCCGAGACCAAGCAAACTCAGCGGTCAGCAAGGAAGCCGCTGATTTTAAAAACATCCCTCTTTGCAGCACTTGATTTCGACAAGCGATGGAACGCGCACAGAAATGTTTTTTTTACGCAACAAACACACCATGTGCCTCCTTAATTATTGAATACTAGCTGTCCCCCCGGCGTAACATACGCTGGTCTAGCCAGTTCCCACATACCTGAGCGAAATACTGTAGTGGGCACTATGGAATGAAAAGGGCGCCGACTGCCCCCTGCCTCCTTCTCCGGACTCCCCTGCGGCCTACCCACTTACATTCTGCCATAGCGTGGTCAGATTTCCCCCATTCCCTCCCTGATAACCCCTTTTCCGTCCCGCGCCGCCTGCCCTCCCCCCGGATGCGGATTCCCCTATTGTGTGGTCTGAATATCCCCATCCCTGCTTCCCCTCCCGTGCATATAATAATGATGAATTTGCTTGCCCAACCTAAGTGTATTATATATATATATAGATAAAGTTCGCGTCCGTGTACATCAGGAGAAGCGGTCAAGGTTAACGATATCACTGTCACGAGATAACGTACATCTACGGTTCAAAATCTGCGTTTCAAAACGGTCGATATATATATATATATACATAAAAGGCCCGTGATGTCGTTAGGCTTAACTTTACCGCTTGCTCCCTGGTGCACGTATACGCACCAACTTTATACCCAATAATTAAGGAGGCACGTGACTAGTTTGTTTAATAAAAAAAAATTATTTGTGTGTTTCTTTGCTTGTTGAAAGTAAGGCCTAGACAGAACTAGGTAGCGGTAAATGGCTACAGATGCTGAAGCCTGTCATTTGGTGGCAATCCCCCTTTAAATCTTAGTCAGTGTCTTGTAAATTGGTAAAATTAGACCTTTGCCAAGATTCAAACCAACATCAGAGTCTCCTCAGGTCTATCGATTTACGGACTGAGCTTACTTGTCATGAGAACCAGTCGCATTAAAAATGCTCATTAGGTGGATGCATTTCTGCAATACAACATTCGTGTGGTTCTCATTATACGTTCGATTAGAGACCTCTACTGTCCATCGCCACTCGTTACTATGGAACCTTTTTCTATGGATCCTGGAAGGGATCGTTGTGGAAATGCTGGCCCTGGAAAAGGGCAATGAGTCGTCCTGAAAATTAAGAATACCACTTACCGATCGAGAAAATTTCACAGATGGAATTCTAAGAAAAGTAATAGCAAGGCCCACAAAAACTGAAAAAAAAAAAAAAAAATTGTTAGGACTATAGGAAACGCATGTTTGTACCATATTGTACCGTAACAAAACAACAATTACTTTTATATGCAGACCACTCGAAGCAAATCCTGCCTTAATAAGTTTCTAAAAAAAAAAGCATAAAGCAAAAAGCACTTTAGTTATTAAAAATATAAACAGAGCAGCCATCAAGTGCAGGTGAAAAACGAAATCACGAAGTTTCGGTTCCTAGATTGGAATCGCTTTCAAGTGCAGGGTTTAAAACATCTGCTCTGCTGTTATTTTATTAATTTTTAATTTGTAAGTTGTTTGACATGTTTTAAACCCTTCACTTGAAAACGATTCCGATCTAGGGACCGAAACGTCGTGATTTCGTCTTTCACCTGCACTTGATGGCTACTCTGTATTTTCAATTAAGTTACTGATTTATTTTTTCAAAAACTCTACATGTAGACTAAAATATGCAAACCTCTTGGTATTAAAACATTTTAAAGAATTTTCTTCACAATGAAATTTTCTATTTGTTTTTTTTTTAATGTTAAGATGAATGACTTAACAACTAGTATGATTCGTTTTGATCTAATATTTCTTCGAGAATTTTTATTTTCTTTCCACGAAACGAGCACCATGCCAACTTAACACAGAAAAGACTACGGTGAAAAGACCACATGGAGCTTTCTGCTTCAATAATTTTACTTATTACCCTACTTTCATCTCGACCATTGTTAAAACGATGCTGTATAAATCCCGTATTCGCAAGGTTGCAACAATGCTCAACAATGATTGCATACTTATTCTGCATACTTATTCGGCACGCTTATTCGGCACTCATGTTTTGCACACTTATTTGGCGCACTTTTAGAATTATACTTGTAAAGTAATATGCTACTTTGGATCAAGTTCTGCTTGGGAGGGGTCGGGCCTCTCCGGGAATATACTTCAGGGGTCTTAGGAACACTCGCGACGGGGTATGGGGTGAGGGGGAAGCTTCGGGAAAGGGATGTGGGACGCTTCCGCAGCAGGGTCCAAGATACGGAAACTTAGTGATTTTTTTTTTAAGAAATCGGCGTAAATTTGAAACGTTTTTCTGCAACTAACTGAGCGATGCAATTTTTACACGAATTCATTTCTAATTTAAAACTAATTTTTTTTAAAAAACAAGGGTTTCCTGCAGCGTGGGTGGATCAAGAAAGAAATCTGCTAAAGTGTTAGAGAGATCTGCTTGACTTTAAAACATTTTCCTGAAAATTCAGATGCAATTTTCATACGAATTCATGCGAAATTGTTCAATAAAGTTTATTTTTTTTTTAACTAGGGTCTCCTGTAGTGGGGGCCTCCCTGGGTTTCCCGGTTTCTCGGACGGCCCAATCAGACACTGCTTTGGATCACTTTTTTAAAATTTTCCGCAGTGTTACACTCTAACAGGCGCATTCCAGAAATCCACTCAAGTTTGAGTGGGGCAAAAGGTGAGTGTATAAGGGTGAAAACGCATCTAGAGAAATACCCTCAGATGTAATTACACTCACATTCGCTTTTTTGGCTGTACTAAAATTTTCGATCCTTACCTTAGATGTTTGCACTCACATTTGCCCTCTCACACTCTCACTTGAGTGGAATTCTGGAATACGGCTGTAAACAACACTAGAATCCAACATTAGTCTCTTTACCAACTGCAGCAGCTCTATCACCGGCATTATTGGTCCATTCCGAAGTGCTCCAGCAGCGAACAAGGGAAATAAGATTTTGCCCCCAAACAAAATCAAATTACAACCAAACTTTAGTAACAATATCCCACGTGGGGTGACCGTTCAAAGCGCATTGTTAAAGCATCGTGGTAACGGTCTGTTGCTTCATTTCGAATGTCCCCTTCGACGAACAATGGAAATTGTGACAATACGACGCTTGAAACGTCATGTCAAAGCATACTGTTAAAGCATCGTCGTTCGATTGTATAGTTCGAGCTTTTGGAAGACTATAGGAAATGAGAACTTTTCCTTTCTTCCGGCAACGATATTTCTGTTCGGCCCTGCTGCTACACGAAATGAAGGTAGGGTAATAAGAAAGTTTGCAAAAATGGGCCGGTATAAGTGATTTAATGCACATTTTTGGTAGAGCGACGTCCTCGGAGGTGTAGAACATCCTCGGGGGCTTTGTCCCCTCGGACGATCAAAAGTGTGCATTAAATCGCTTATACCGGCCCATTGTTGCAAAATCCATGCTATAACCATTACCAGGACCGCATTACATACACGTACTTTAGGAGCGCATTATATACACGTCCTCTTATATTTATGCTACCCCTGCCATTACAGATCAAAACTTTTACGAATGGTTGCTGATGAACAAACCACAGATCTAAACATTACATCTCACTCAGAGAACGCCGTTGTTTTATGCCCTTATTAGGGAAAAGACGTGACCTTCGTTAATCGTCGGGCTTTTACGGAAACACGAAGGTGCTTCTCGATTAGGATATACGTTTATTTGGTGTATAAGCAACATAAAAATAAGGTTACGCCTAATACGAAATACCAATGCCGAAGTGAACGAAATTACAGGTTGGTTGACGAAATGCGATGGGGAATAATAGCTCTATGCCAAATAAGAGTTAAGTATCGTTAACCAAACATAAAACATAAACATTAAACATAAAACTAAACACCGTAAATCAAAATTAATTCGTAAATCGAAAATCGAAATCGTTAATGTAAATCGAAAAACGAAATTCCTTCGGAGAATCGTTTTGTGGAAAGAAAACAAAAATTCTCAAACCGACTTCCACTCGTGCTTCTATGAAATTTATAATTTGTGCGTTTTAGCACTCAACTCCTTTCCATCAAATTTCCCTCGACCTTTCTCTCTTGGAAAATTAAATCTGGAAAGCAGTTTCGTTCTAAAACACACAAATTATCAATTTAATACAAGGACTAGGGGTATTATAGCTGATAATAATGTCAATTAAGGTTATTTCAAGAAACATTTTTATTGACTTACATAAAACCAGTACGGTGTGATTTGTTTTTCAGTCAAACTGCTTTTTGGATTCATACCCTAGTTAATTTTATTTAACAAACTCCGTTTGAAGAAATTTACTGGTGATAAGAAACGAGGACTACAACAGGTGGCACATTGTGAAATGAATGATAAGAATTATTTGCTGGTTATAAGACGTGACGCATTATTCATTTTATTCATTTATTTTCTTTAGGAACTCGATCTGCCAGTGACTGGAAAGGCGACCCTGGAAAAGTCTGTGTAGTCAACGCTGGAAATTGTGGATAGTGACAGAGGAAATCAGCCTTCTTCCGCATCACTGGGATGAGTTCTATTTTTTTTCTTGGACATCATCTCGATCCTCAGTGAAGAACGGAAGTTTCCCGTCCCCGGGTTTGCTCTTACCTTTATATTCTCCTTCTAAAACATCTAAGATGGTTCAAAATGGTTCTTCCAAGAACAATTTTTTCAATGGCTTCAGGCCTCATGAAATTTACTTAAAACAAATTTGAAGAAATAATATTAACAGTAAATTATTAGAAACAAAGGAAGGTGCCAACAATTTGAATTTTGGTTCTTCGTTTGACTTTTCTTATATAACTACTAGCGGAGTCGCTGGCTTCGCGCGATCATTCCGCGTCGTCGCGCGCCCCCCCCCCCCCCCCCCTTTAATTTGTCGTTCGGTCGGTAGTTGGCATCGTATGTTCGCGCTGCTGGTTGTTGCGTTCCGGGAGCAGCTACTATCTCAGCGGGCCTTGGCTGCTACTTTTATAATTTGCCGTTCCGCCAGTAGATGGCGGAGATGGCATCGTATGTCCTGCGTGCTGCAGATGGATTTTGCTGCTGCGCTGCCGATGACAGCGTTCCGCATCTTGTGTAATTATATATATAGATTATAATTTTTTGGTGGTGGGGGAGGGGTAGAGGAAGAAATTGACGTGTAGTGACAATTTACCGCTGTTTGTTTCAAAGACTATCTAGGCCTTTGGCAGAAGGTGTCGACGTCTATTACTATCGACGTCATAACCAAACTTGACCATAACCACGGGAGTAGAGTTGGGCTAGTTGAGATTTGCAACCAACGGGAGAGGCAGGTTCCTTCTCCCATTACTAACAAGCCGACCATGACGTCATTCTAGTGGTCGCGTTCAATAGCAACAGTGAGAGAAAAGCAGAATTTAAGTTTTCATAAATGTGATAACTCGCTGCACGATTCAGATTTAAAATATGCACGTAATTAAAGTGCGCTCCATACAGGGGAGATTTGTCGGGGGTGTTTTTTTCCTAGATCCGTAGACGCCCATCACGTTTAAAATTGTATTATCTCGGTATCGAGTAAGGAGCGCACTGTAATTACGTGCATATTTTAAAACTGAATCGTGTAGCTATTTATCACATTTATGAATACTTAACCCTTAATGTGGCACAACAACTTCTAGCAATTTTTTTTTAATCTTAGGTCAGTCACGCGATTCGAACCGTCGTTCTGTTGGTTAGGAGACGAGCGTGATAAACACTAGGCTGTTGTTGCCCGCTTTGCTCAGGGTCCCCAGGGACCCTTTACAAAGCTGGCGATGCGTGTTGGGACTTCGTTTTTTTGCCTGTTTGTAGTACGTATCCCGTAGGATACGATGCCAGGTTAAGGGTTAGACAGAAATAAGAAAAAATTCTACTAGACAAAAAAAGAAAAAAAATTCCACTAGACGGAAATAAGAAAAATTCCACTAGACAGACATAAGAAAAAAAATCCACTAAATTCTGCTTTTCTCTCACTGTTGTTGTTGATCGCGACCACTAGCATGACGTCACGGTCAGCTTGTTTGGGATCTAGAAAAAAACACCCCCGAGAAAACAACCCCAGAAAAAACGCCCGAACAAAATGCCCCGACGAAAAACGTCCCCAGGAAGTAATGCCCCTATTGTTTTTGGTTTACCTTCAATTACCTTAAGTAGTAAGGTTCAAAACTGAGTTGGTTCATCTATAAGAGCATTAGTTTGCTTCAGAAGACACAAGGCTCCAACAAAGTTTTTTTTTATGTTACAATTGAGAGGATTCCACACCCCGATCAGGGATTCCGCTAGCGAATTTGTACCTTTATAACACCCTCTTCGTTTACATTAGATTTTACTTAAAAAGATGTACCGTTTTTCTTAAAAACCCTTACAACTTAGAAAGTGACATTAATAAAAATTGTGAGCAATTCAACGTTCAAGTTAATTTGTATCTTTATGACACTCGCTTCGTTTACATTAGATTTATTTAAAAGATATACTGTTTTTTCTTAAAAACTGATACGACTTAGTGAGATTAAAATTGTGGGTGATTCCCCGAAGATAGTCGAGAATAGGCATACCTCAAAAATTGGAGATGGTGTCCTGGATCTATAACTTTTGAAAGGGTAAAAGAAGGCTAGTTTAAGGGTGAAAAAGTAGTTAATTATCTGAAATGAAAATGGGGAGAGGTTAACAAATATGCAAAAATATTATTTAAATAAACTTCTTTGGACTGTAATTCATTCGAAGCAAACTAATGCTCGTACAGATGAACCAGGTCAATTGTCAACCACACAAGATTGTAAACGGAGAGTTTAGTAAACACGAAAGATAATTTTTTTTATTACATTTCTTGGAGCTTTAAGTCAACTGAAGCAAACTAATGCTCGTATAGATCTGTGTCTTAAATCCGATGCTAAGCTTCAATTTAATGCCTCAGTGGTAGTTTACCCTGCTTGGAGGCGTTTTTTCCTAATGGCTTTTTTTTCCTGGGGGCGTTTTTGCCTGAGGGCGTTTTGTGGGGGCGTTTTTTCCGGATACCAACGTCTCCATGGTACACAATAAGAGAAATAACAGGGCTATCTACAGTACTGGCCGGATCTTGAATGAAAAATAGCATTAAGAGACTGGGTTGGCAAGATGGCCGCCGAAAGTGCCGCTGATGCGATTGAGTTGCCGCATTTTGTCAACCGAGGGAGTCACCCACCGTACAAACTGCCAACGAACGTGTTGCTTTTTTTGCAAACGCAGTGAAATAGCTTAACTGTGGCTGAGTGATATTTTTAAACACCACTTAAAAATACTCTTATAAATATTAAAAAATTTGCCACCAAAATCTACGTAAAAATTTAAATTATTATTTCAAAGACCGCCACTAGCCGGCAATAGATGTCGCGTCTCACCGTGCAAAGTTGCTACCTCGAAGAACACACCTCGACGAAATGAACCAGACGTGGCGGCCATTTTGTGTACCCCCCTAATATCGTTGTAGAGCGGGCCAGTTAGTTTAGCGGCCATGAGAAATAATTTCTCCTTCATACATGACGCCATTTATGAACTGCCTCTGAATCGCCGCTCACAAGGTTTGGTTTCCCATGAGCAAAACGCCGGTGCAAACCCAAACGCTCTTCTTAATTTTTAAACCTCTATTATGGTTTATCACGATTAAACACGCATACGGCTTTTTAAAGTATCCTACTTAACTGCATACAAGAGTTTTTACGTTCTGGAGAGCTCTTCTTCAATAAAAAATAGAAGGTCTAGTTGTTTAAACATGGCAGTATTTCGCTCAAGAGATCATGTGCAGAGATGCGCAAACGGCAATCGCATGGAACTATGGGTAAAAAACGCGGTTCAGACATATCTTCAAGCGATATCATGGCTGGAAAGACAGCGCCAAATCGCAACCAACTCTACTCCCGTGGTAAAGCCCTCTTTACCAAAGGCTCTCTCGGTCCTCAGACATGTATAGTTATTCGTAAGTGTAAGCTGTCCACATGTAAGTTGTTTCAGAACTATCCATTCAGATATTTAAACTGAAGCAACTTCAAACTCAACTAAAACTCAAGTAATTATATCGGTTGCATAAATCTTTCTAGCCATTAAGGACTGTATTTGACAGAAGTGTGACTGTAATTTTACTCACCGTATTGAGGATTTGCTTGAGAAGAGTAATCTTCGGGAAAAAGATTCTCGAAAAACTTGTCCACTGCATCATGCTTGCTAGATCGCGTAAAATAAAATGATACTTAAGTTTTACTGTTCTTAAATTTAAAACGTTACCCTCGTTGATAGGTACTTAAAGGCACAGTTAAAATTAGAAACTTTCACCACGGGAGTAGAGTAGTGTAGGGATTTGCAAGTAACGCACGAGGCATGTTCCATCTCCCTACACAAACAAGCCGACTGTGACGTCATTCTCGTCGTCGCGTTCACCAGCAACAGTGAGAGAAAAGCAGAATTGTATGCGATCAATTTATGATAAATGTCTACAAGATTCAGCTTTAAAATATGGAGTAAATTACGGTAAGCACCTTACTCGACGTCGAGAAAGTACATTTTTTAAACATGGTGGATGCCACCATAGTAAAAAAAAATTTTAACAATTCGCATTTGAACATGACGTCATTTATGACCTGCCTCTGATTCGCCGATCTCAAGGTTTGGTTTTGCACAAGCGAAACGCCGGAGGAAACCCAAACGCCCTTCTCAATTTCTAAACCTTTATTAAGATTTATATGGATTAAAATATGCATAGGAACCTTTGCAGTTAACTCCATACTACCGTTTTTACGTTCTGGACCACTTTTCTGCAATAGAAAAGACGCGATGTAGTTAGGGGTATTTCATCAGTTAAAATAAACCGGACTTTCAATATGGTGGCATTTCGCTCAAGAGAACACGAACAGAGATGCGCATGGAACCCTCGCGTGGAACTATGGGATAACAAATACGATTCAGCCATAGCATTAAGCGATAGAATGGCTGGGAAAGACAATTGCAAATCCCTATACGCTACTCTACTTCCGTGCTTTCACTTAATAAACAAAACGTAGCGCAACAAAAAAATATGTTGGCCTACGATACAAAAATTGGTGATTCACGAACTTTTTGTCACATCGTTTTTTTTTATTCTTTTGTTCTTACGTTTGGTAAGATTTTAGTCGAAGTATTATTTATTAGGTCTTTTTAAAACGATAACAGCCGCAGACATTTACAAATCCGAAACCAAAACAGTGTATAGAAGAATTACGAGAAAAATACCAATTATTGAATGCGTATGTATTTGATAAACACTTGATGCGATAATGCCAGATGTATACAACGCAGGGAATTATCGAAGACATATTGAGGGAGCAAGATGCGAAGGCTAAAGTTTCTGATTGGCGCGCTTCTACCTTTGACCTTTTCTTTTGCTTATTCCTCCGTTTTGACCCAGTTTTTAGCATCACTCTTGGTTTGTTTTGTATTGTATTATATTTTTGCTGAACTTTTGTTCTTTCTGTTATCAACAACCTGCGCCGAGAGTGTCGAAAATATAAGAATCGTATTCAATGCTGTGTAAAGTGAACCTGTGTAGTTGGCGGTTTTACTCTCATCTTATCGTGCAAATGCTTTCATCGATGAATGACCCGGGCTGAGTTTATTCACCTGGGACCCTAGTCTCGAGTTGCGCTTTTCAAATCGCATGCAGTTTTACCAAAAAATGCGCCAAAATCGTGGCTCGCCCATTCTATCGCACGTAACTTTTGATAAAACCGCGATTTGAAAACGATCAAGTCGAGACTAGGGCCCCTGGTCTGCAATGGAATCATGCATGATATACACTTTGCCAAAGGAATTTAACACGCATCAGACAAGTAGGCTACGCATTAGGCTAGATACTAGGTTTTTAGCATCACTACATAACAGTGATGCTAAAGACGAGGTCAAAAGGAAGATATAAGCAAAAGAAAGAAGTAAAGAATTAAGACACGTAATGAAGAAAACAATTACAAGTTGTGATGACAAATCAATTCACGAAATAAACAAAGCAGTTACAAATATAATTACAAATTACAAAGTGATTCATACTTGGCTTTGATTCCACTAACATTTGAACGCCGTCTAACTGAAACACGTACTATTCTTACTTCTTAACTATTTGACAGTATGAAAGGTTTTTTTCCAGGAGAGGCTAAGCATTTTCAGGCCCAGAACACGGGATTATGGTATACGTGGAAGGTGGTAAGTAAGATAAACTCAGCATTCAAGTTACAAATAAAAAAAAAATTGCACTTTTAACAAAGGGTGTTCAAATGTTTATACACTCACTTGCTGGTGTTTTTCTGGTTGGTACTGTGAATTCTTACCAATACCAAAAGGGTCAGTAAGAAGCTTGAAAAGATAACCCCTATTTCCATGTCACTGAAACAGAAATAAATTATTTATTGCTTAGCAGTGTTAAATGAGACGGGCCAGTAAGTTACCAAAATCTTAGTTGCCGAGCAAGTTACATACGCAAGGTGGGATTATTGTTGGCTATATATTATACAACTAGAAAGGCTTAAGTTTTAAGTAGGTGTTACGTGTTAAGGCTTGTAAGACGGCTTAGGTGTTAAGTATAGGTTAGGTATAGTTTTTGAGTTAGAGCGCAAGGATTTGTGGGCCTGTAAGCTCTGAAATAAAGTAAAGGAGGTACATCTTGAAAGAATACGACAGTGATGATTAAACAAAAGACGCATGAATTTTATTACGAGACTAGCTGAAACCCCGTCAAAAATAAGGGGTCGTAGCACGGCTTACCCACGTTTCACCCTAACTCCAAAAAAAAAACAAGTATTTCATAAAGAAATACATAAACTGCTTATGCAAAAAATCGCAACATTATTATTTTCATAGACTAAAGACAAAGCTCTCTATTGGGCTAAAGTTTACATTGGGCACATACTCGATATCCTTACGATATTGATTCCAAATGGCTCCAACACTTTCCTAAATACAGATACAGTTGGTTTTAGAGCGCCGAAGTGTGTTAAAACGACTTAAAACAGTAGATTTGTAGCGCCTCAATCCGTACATCTATACGGTGTTTGCGTTCGCTCGCAGGGCCGGCATGGCACCTTAGCCATTCGCAGGCCCTGCTAACGACCTGCATATTAACCTCGGTGTGGCGGTGTTGTTGGTGTTGGGTGTTGCTCTTGTTGGCCCCGGGTGTAAGTGTTGCTGGCATATTACAAAGTTAACACTCCCTTTCACACTGTTACCTTCACCTTTGGCATCGCTTGCTTTGCTGGCTTCGCCGTACGACTGATTGCATAGATCGTTGCAGTCAAGCATTTGTTTTAGTTCCTTCTGCAACTCTTTTTTTTTTCATGAGATTTTCATATTCGGTCTCTTGAATCTGCAGTTTCATATTGGACTGAAGATCCGCATCGGCTTTTCGCAAGACGTTACTTTCATTGCGTAATAGCCATTGTCAATCTCGAGGTCTTGAACTTGAAGGCGCAATGCTTGGTCGTTGCACAACTCGCCAGTCCCTGAATTTGCCCGTGCACATGCATCTTCTACCAGCTTACCTAAGAGTGAAAGACAACGTTAAACACCCCTTTGAACAGAGCCCCCAGTGAAACGACGTAAGACTCCAATGTCCACCCACAGTTTGATGACATTTCTTCCCAGTTGTGCCGACATGTATTGATCCAAAGCGATGGCTGATGGCGTTGGAGTACGTGTTATACATATAGAAGATGTTAATATTTCGTTTATTACTGATTGTTACATGGCCTAGACGATACTCTTCACATTGCCAGCTGCTCGCCCATTTCCTTTGCTGCCGTGCCAAAAATGAAATCGTGTTTTCGGCGATACCCTTCACGTGACCAGCCGCACGCTCTTTTCTTTGCTGTGATGCCAATAATGAACTCGCTCGCTTTCTTTCACTGGCAGCCGGCTTATTTACTTCGGTGTGGCGGTGTTATTTTTGCGTTGGATGTATAGTTGCTGGAATGTTATAGGTATGATAGAAAGGACAACGACTTACACTGGTTGGCATTACAGTATAAACACATCAAGAGCCATCTTACCATCTTTTTTTCACATCGTACTTGAAATACTTTGGTAATGCAATTTCCAACTGATTGGCTTCAATAGATTGGTGGCAATCCATTTTCTGTAAAACGTAGACGTAGACATGAGAACGTAGACAACGTAGACATGAGATTTTAAAAGATAATCGATCCTCGCGTTTTATTTTTGTTAGAAAAGGGTACGCAGATTGAATGAGCCAAGCAAGTGATTTTCACACATAGTAAACCTTTTCAACGTAAAACACATTATTTTCAATATGCGAACTGCAGTCATGTGACGAATAAGCTAGGAGAAAAGTTTACATAACATGCATCCAATGCGTAATACATCGATTCTGTGATTTTTTTGTATGTCGACTAATCTACATGAAGGATGTATCGCCACCAACAGAGTGAACGAAACGAACGGTAAGACTAATTGCATCTACATGGTGAGGCAACTAAAGCGTTACGAGTCGATATCCTGTGAATGGCTTATGAGAGAATAATAATAATAGAAATGC
>JAHWFP010237435.1:0-19868 GCA_023313725.1 Lithobius niger
AGACGCTGGATAATTCCCCAACGCCATTTTTCATCATTCCTTTGCAGAATTCCGACAACGCACATCCAAATTTAGTATTTAACTACTCATTACCAAAGGGTTAGCAATTCCTGAAGAGGTCATAATCCCGCCCCTAATCATATCGGCAAGACAGACGTCACATTTCGTCACAAAAGCTGAGCACAGATCGAAACTACGGTTAACTCAACGATTACCTTACTCAGAAATAACCACATCCGTTATACCAGATTCTCAAACAACAATTAGCTTTTTTCAAGTCTAATCGCGTGCTTTCCATCTATGTTTTAGCCGAGGCCAACAGGGATATAGAAGCTCCAAATAGAGTTGACCTTTGTTTCAGCGTTACTGTTTCGGACAACGGAATAACCCAATCCCAGCCAGTGATCCAATATCAGCTATCAAGTGGCCCAACATATATTTTGGCAAAACTATTATTGGACAAAGTATTTCTTTACTGCCCGAAAGACATCTTGGCTAACCTTTGCTTAGCCAACATACATCTTCATCTGCGCCATACTAATATGTTTGTTCTGTGCACCAGTGTATTCCTTTGACTTCTTAACCACCATGTTACCAACCCACATTGAGACAGCGTATTTTTTAAATGCTCTTTCAGCATGTTGGTGTTCCATCATCGGACTAGTGTATTTCTTTACTTATTCACCAGCATGCTGGAAATCCTTCATTAGGCCAACGTTGCGCTTGAACTGTTCCAACAATATAGGTAAGAGCACTTTTGAAACTGCCCCACCAACATGTTGGTCGTCCTTCATTTGGCCCACGTATTCTTTTATTTGCCCCCACCAATATGTTAAGCACTAATTCGTTGGGCCGGTGTATTTCTTTACTTATTCACCAGAGTGCCGGAACTCCTGCATTAGGCCAACATTGCTTATTTTATTTTATCTGAGCGTTCAGATCATGTAATCCATTCGCTGTGTCTTAACCTATCTACAAAACTACTTACAAACTAACCCTGGGTACACCACAAGGTCCCCACGTACCCCGTGATGTGCATACAGGGAGCAAAAACAACCAGAGTGGGCCTTGACCCAACCGATGGTGACAGCCTGACCACACTGACTGAGAGTGAACAGCCTCCACCCAAAACCATTAGGCAATTGCTGAGTTCATTGCCTAAGGAAGCCCACACCAGCCAACGAGTCGGTCAAAACATAAAACGCGGCAGTCGCAAATCAGCGCCTATGCCCAACGTGCCACACTTTAATTATTTCAACAATAGGTTGATCGTTCTTCATTGGGTAAACGCATTTTTAAACTGTTCCACCAACATGTTGACACTCCATCTAAGGAAGGGTGGTCTATTCCGAGCTTTTTGCGTATTGCTTTCCCATTGGCTGTTGATTTTGCTGCCTCCACTGACGTTACAGCATAGCTCAATAGTTTACGCACATGCGCAGAAGTAAAACCGGAAATGCTCCAGTATGCGTGCCTTTTGTGACGTCACGTTATGAGCTGGGAGTGACCAACCTTACTATACACTATCGTTCCATCATTGTGCCAATGTTTTTTTTTCCAACGCATTCTGTTGATACATTTAAAAGCCATCAGAGAAAATATTGAAAAAATACTCTTAATATGTGACGTTTCGGCGCGAATTTTTCTATATTAGCACTAAACGTCAACATGTGTCAACGTTAGGGCAGTGGAATTATTTTCATAATTTCTGTCTAACACCAATTTTATGTTGGTCCTCGTTGTTTGGTCAAAGTAACTGTTTTACAGTGTAGGGTTGGGAGTTTCAATACAGGAACTTTCTTTTAGTGAAATTATATAGTATTTTCGTGTGCCACATAAAATTGTTTACATTACATGTAATCACGATGTCAATACGATTTTTAAAATTTTTATTTTATTTTCAATGAACTTGAACTTACATTGGATGGATCTATAAACACAGCAGTTTTGTTTTTCTAGATTACATTTGTTTATAATGAAAGCTTCCTATCTCCTTGCATTCTTGGCTTTATATTCACCATAAGCAAGCGTTGGTGCTGTAGTGAGTGGTACACTAACCTATTCAATAAGAGAGCGAGAAATAGCAAGTTCGTTCCTGACGTTTTTTAAAGAATATTTTCATATTTTGGGTGTGAACTGACAAGTGACCTAATGTAACCTAGGCTAATTAATAGTGAATTAATAGTGATTAGCAGAGTTAGAATTTGAGAAGTCGACTCACCATCAGAAAAGAGAACAATAGGCTAATCCACCCTGCAAGGTTTATGACCTCTGCAAAACGCGGGACAACAAATCCTATTGTAAAAAGTAAAAACAAAAAAAAAATAATTACTCGGTGTTCCTTTCAAAGTATCTTTTCTCTTTTTTGTGTGTGTTTAATTGAAACGAAGACATAGCAGATCTGTTTTTTTTAACGTAGAGCAGATTGTTTTACTGTTAGAAATCTGTGGTTTCCTTCCTAATATTGCCACAGCCCGTTGAGCCAAAATAACGTTGGGCCAACCGCCCGGTGCAGACGACTGACCATTGGCACTGCTTCCTGCTAATCTGTATAAACAACATATTTCTTCTCACTCAACTAGACTTGGAGAGCCTTGAATACAGGAGACATGTTGTGAGCCTTCGTACGTTTTATAAATTAATACGAATCGCAATCTTCCAGGGTGAGGGCCCACCACCAATCGTACCAGGGCACACACGTGGCGGTAAGACTGGATACTAGGATACATGCCAAATTAAATTGCCAATTCATTTCGACGCTGTCTGAATGTGTCTTAATGTGCTTATTGCTAGTCTAAGGCGCTATCCTATAAGTTTTTTTGAGTTTTAGTAACCATATGCCTACCTTTCTTACCTGGGGAGTATGTAAGAAGTACCTTATGGTGCCATATACTGTTTCCTTTCTCTTATATTGAGAATACATTTATTATTATTATTACAAGTAATAATTAAATTTTATACTGTTTTCATACATAAAAATTCGTAGCGGATCATCGCACCTGGTCCGCTTTGAGGTATAGCCGCACGTGGAGTTCAAACGAATAAATAAGAAGCGAGTTGTCCGGGTGATTTGGGAGCATCGTCTGTCGTCAAATAATATCGATAGAAGGATTAGGACAATCAGTCGGCTTCACTTCTCATGTTGCGTATTTTGAAGTGGAGCTGAATCATTTGAATTTCACTGACGTCACTATAATTGTTCGATTATAATTAAAATCAGAAATGAAATCCACAAGGGTCAAAGTACGCGCTATATTTCATCCACTCAAAGCAGTGATATCAGAAAAAATGACTGCCACCATGGTTTCTACATGTATAAAGCGTTACCAATGTACTGACTTGGTGTGTTCCTCCTTATAAAGTATTAATCCCCCAACGATCAAATAATCACACCGCATATTATAAAAGGTTAAATGAAAACCTATTAGTTAAAAGGTTAAGTGAAAAACCTGACTATTGCTATTTTCGGTAGCAATGGTCAGTTTTTTTATTTAACGTCTGAAGTATAGCCTGTAGGATTAAGCTGGTGGTTGTTCGTTGGTGGGGGTGATATTGCTACTTTCTGATGGGCACATTTTTTGATCGGTTCATGGGTTAGGCATGGGACACTTACCGTTTTCAATCTGATATGACTACTTTTATTGTCTGAAATTTTGCGGGATTTTCACAATTGTGTGTTTTGTTTCTGATATCACGATTTTTTTTGCATCCTATTTTTGCTATTGACAAAGTTAGCATTTTAATCGCACGTTTTGATAAAGCTGCAGCTTTGTTTTGTCACATGGGATACACCTTTCGTGTTCCAAGTACTGTACGTGTCCACCACATATAATCCCTATAGCACATGTTCATTACTGGATTTACGATAATCCGAAGTTAGTCACGTAATTTTATGCATTTCTTATGAATTTCTTATGAACGCATTAGCCAGAATTAAAATATTATCTGAAACAATAGGCGGCACGTCAGTTGAATACGAATAGTATTCTCGTCACTCTGACCCAATGAGGTCTACCCTTAATGAAGAAGCGGTTGTATCTATAGCTGTATCCAAACATCGTGGTAGTCATCATGATTCGACACGTTTTTTACACCGGAAGAAGCTAAAACCAAAAGAAGCATCTTGGGTCTTCTTGCTTAAATTTGATTCGTTCTTCATTGGGTTTTACTAATATATAATTGGTAGGTAGGTATCTACCCCAAACAAAACTTGTTAAGGACTCCTGCTAAGCTAGTCGGCCGTGTTAAGTCGTGATATAAAACGCCAAGCTCTTTCGCCAAGCTTTCGCCAAGCTAATCCCAACGAGTAATAGTTCGAACGTTAAATGAAATATCTGAAAATTGCTTACTGCGCAATTTTAAATTATTTCGTTTAACGTTTGAAGTCTTAGTCGGTGGGATTAGCTTGGCGAAGGAGCTTGGCGTTTGATATAGCGACTTCACACGGTCGAATAGCTTGGAGGGAGTCCTTAACAAGTTTTGTTTTGAGGTAGATATCAGCTCTTTTTGGTCTAAATTAACGAAATCCATTTGTTTTTCTTAGCGATTATGAGATGGAAACACCAATCTAGTTTTCTGGTCCATATTTTTTTGCTGACTTTCGTTTCATTTTGAGGACAGCAGTATCTCCTTACAAACGCAGATGTTCTATTTCGTATTAAAGGCACATAAATCCCTCCGTTCTGGCCGCTTTACTCTGCGTCACCTACGCTAAAATATAGTTCAAACTACCGCAGCGCGCTTTGCTATACGACACTAGTCATACTCATTTCGGGGCCTCTGCAACGTGACACATCGTACGACCAAGTTGCAAACTTGAGCGAAGGATTAATTATCCTTCCTCCAGGGCCGCGGCTTGCCAGTGATGTGGCGGGAGTTATATACCGCTCGGACCGAGCCGTTTAAAACAAGCCTAATAACATTCACGCGCCACTACTGACATCTGCATCGTACCCTTAGACCAGCAAATGAAAGGTAAATCAGTTTATATAAAACTATTTCCGGTAATGTATCGAGTGAAACTGTTAAAATATACCGGAGGGAGTTATGTGCCTTTAAGCACGGATTTTTTTCATGTTCAGTTTGGCATTGTTGCATAATAACAATGTTTAAAACAATGCAAAACAATTAATTTGGTCGTTTGGAGCTCCCTAACCCCTGAACCACTTGACCAATTAGAAAGGTCCATATGAAAAGGGCAAATCTACAGAGCAATACCTGTAAAATGAGCTAAGAACCAACTTTATTCACCGCATGAAAGAATTTATTTTCGTGGTATAAAAACAAGCGTTAGGCTAGTAAGTAATTAGGCAAATATCAACGTTATTCGCATCGTTTTTTCAACAAGAACAAGCGGCTACAGCGACTGCCTAGTCGCACCGGTCTTCTGTACGGTTCCTCCACTTCCAATGTTGAGGCGCACACCTCTATCATGCACTACAACTGCTGTTATTATTTAATTTAGTTACATCGAAGCAGTCTATTAAACTTGACGTTATAAACAATGGACGCGTCGAAGCAGTCTATTAAACAATGGACGTTGTAAACAATGGACCTTGTAAACAATGGTCGTCAATATCTGGCACTGTTGCGAAGTTGAAAAAAGCGACGGACGGACGGACGGACGGACAAAGTCGTTGCAATAGTCTTCTCGCCGGTTACGGCGTACAGAAGACTAAAACGGTAAGCTGTATCCTTATAGCGACTTTTATGTTGACAGGCGACCAAAATCTCCCGATTAAACAAGTTTCAGCCTTTACTATCGCATAATTATTTATCCTCAGATGGCTGAAAACAGCCAAACTACCTTTGCTGTAAAGACACAACTTGTCTAGTGGTCGCCATGCTCATATATACATATTATCTGAATGTTATCGTTTTATCTTGGCAAGCGACACACTAGCGTGTGTCTTGATATTACAATCACGTTAATACTATCCTTAATCCATGAAACAATTACCATTTACAATTACAATTTATAATTATATTATTACAATTAAACAATCACAAGTAATTTTGGCCAACCAAAAGTTTATTTGTGGTTGATGAACCAAATGAAGAGATCTGGGTTTCTGTTAAATCATACAGTTTAAAACCAAAGGCCGCTAACGCGTTAATTTGCAGCCTCAAGGCCTCAAAATTGGGTGGCCGACATGACGAAATGACTTAGCTATTTCCGAAAACCAAACTTCGTGAGCTAAGTTTAGTTTTTCCAGAAAGCAACAAGCAACTACTGCCAACAATACGAAACGAATGATGCAGTGAAATAAAAAATGTTGAAAAGGCAAAAATCAAATTCGAAAATTGTTGTGTAATGTTGCTCCTTACAGCAAATTTTATGAACGGCCTTCGTTTACCCTTATGGGGTTCACTTTTATCATTAACACAGAAGCATTTTGATAGCTGAAAGAAAAATAGAGTACAACTTCACATGTGTTAAAAATAATAGATTTGTTCATTTTCTGTACTTTAGCACAGAAAACCTATAACAGTATTAGCGTTGGGCAGATTTGAGCCATAGGATTTGCTGATTGAGTGAGCAAAGCGAACGAATATCATCATTGTAAGACTGACTTCTTGAGTGTTCACTAAAACCAGACCAGGAGGTTTTCAAGGAAATTTAATTTACGCAGCATTGATATACAAAAAATAGACCAGACCACACCAATTTTTAAAACTGTGCATCCAATACCACCCATGTGTAGAACAGACTTCAACAACGAACTAACACCATTAGCCAGCGAAAGACTGTTTCATTCAACGATGCTTGAGCGTGCCAATTTTTGAAACGGTGCAACCTGTGGTTTGAGTCACATGATGTGCTGATTGAGTGAACAAAGCGAACGAAAATCAGTGTTGTAAGACTGTCGTCATGAGTGTTCACCAAGCATAACCAGACGAAAAGGTTTTCAAAGAAATTTAATTTGACGTCTCACTGACATACAAAACATAGGACTGACCTCAATAATTTTTTTAATTGTGTAACCAACACCACCGGGCTTAAGCAAAGAAGTAACATTATCCACTCAAAACCAAAACTGGTATAAAAAGCTGCCAAGTTACCAAAAAGGATCTGCCTGTGAAGGTAGTGATATCATTAACCAACAAAAAATTGTTTCATGCAACGATACTTGAGTGCACTAGTTTTTAAAACGATGCATCCAACACCACTCTTTGCCTAGCACGGGCTTCAGGTAGTTACATTTAAAATACAAACAAAAACGTTAAGTGTGCCGTAAAAAAAAAGGTTATTTGATTAAAGTTTAACCAAACTTGTTAAAAGGTACACGGATTAAAACTTGATTTTCTTTATGTAAAACTAGCCACATCGCTTGCTTCGCTCGTTCCATTGGCGTCGTCTCGCATCGCTCGAGGAGGTTCCTTATTGCTGCACATCTTTAAATAAGATTGGATATCTACGTATTTTTTCAACATTCGTTTGTAAGGATCATCCCATACTTGTAAAGCCTGTATTCTGCAACGCTTCGTTCTTCTTTGGCACTCTTTTGTTGTTACCTTTAAGGTCTAATGCAGGTTACATCGTAATGGTGGATTTGGAGTACTCAGAATTCTTACATGACTTTCATTCCGATTTTCCCTTAGGTCCAGGGAACATAACACGAACTGAAGAGATGCTGTCGCCTAGTCTAACGGAAAGGGAAAGATGTGGTACCATAGGAATCTTATTTATTACATGCAACGAGGCATGGTGGTCACGAAGATTCAGAAAGCAAAACATTTTACTGAAAAGTGTTGTCAGATTGAACATCGATTACAATGCCGCAAAGCGTGTTGCAGCTACTACCGACTTTGAACATAATACGTACAAAGCGCTGAATAACAATATTTTCGGTAAAAGTTGTCATAACTCGTGTACCAGGTAATTGTAAAATTAACAACTGACGAAAGAAGTTTCACAGGATTATGTGTCAATCTATTGTTGAATATTTCAACATTTTGGCATCGGATCTAACCATGTTCATATTATATCGTAAGAAAATCACGTTACACTGCCATTTATTTATAGGATTTGGCAACATTAGAACAGTCTAAAATGAGTATGTATAATTAGCCTTATGGGCATACGAGATGTAAACACGTTTCAGAATTGCAGCTGCTGGCATTGATGCCGATTCGTTCCTTTATCACATCTTTATGTCCAACTAGAAGATATTCAGTTGTATCACTAGCAAGTATCCAATTGGCCGCCCCTTGTACAGCTAAATTAATAAGAAAGTGCCTGGAAAATCTAAACACGAAGTACTGGGAACCCCAATTTGGTTTCATAGGCCGTAAGTCAAAACTGCCTACATTGTTATTCAGTGATAAATGTAAAAAGAAAAGCTATTAAGAGTGTTCTACAGATTGTCGTGCTGGTGATCATTATTTGCAATGTTTAACTGACCATACTTCTCCTTCAAGCAGTTAAACAAAACTATAGCTGTACCTGCCGGTCTTGTAGAAAACCATCTTTTGAAACTGCCCTGCTTGATGTTACATTGGCGATTGTTTCTGTACCAGACATACAGAAGTGCTTCTAATTGGGACAGTTTACCTGTACACATTTGTAGGTACGTCTTCTGCATTGATGTGTGCAAAAAGGGAGGATGTCGCAATGTGCCACATTTGCGTCGATACGTTTGGTGTCTGGTGCTAAATGTCGCTATCCATCAAACACTCCCATCAACTTCTACAACTTGAAGATTCCAGGCCGGTGTTTCCAACATGTATTAGTACCAACCAGGTGCTATAAAGTAAGTAGTATAAGCCTCGAATCCCGACTTCTTTTACTAGACGCCTACTGTGAAGACAGGCCGTATTTTGTTTTTCGACTAGAATTTTTGTCAAAGTAACTTTCATAAGCCTCAAATTTCATTTCTTTAACGACTCACGAATTTAACTCTTAATTGGGAGTGCAACATCTTTGGTTGGCTTAATTCCGACTACTTGATGTTGCTAGCATCCAGAACGTATTTCAGATACGACCTTGGTTCCACATATTCCAGTTATTATCCAACATATTGCATAGCGAAGTTTGTCCGATTGAAGGATAAATAAGAACTGTAAACATAATTTCATTCCGATATCGAGGAATTAAAGCCTTTTCCTCATTAAAAAAGTGCGGCTGATATCAAATTAAACACCAAATACCACAATATGCAGATGTTGTTTGAAAAGATCGTACTATCTTTAACAGGATTCGAACGAAGAACAGGTATGAAATATGACGAGCCATGTTCACAAAGAAGGGGTGGATAGCATTCCATGATCGTTGTAACCAAGAGCGTAATGACGTTTCCCATGCTATCAACATAAAACTAGCTTCGTAGTGACACGTCGTTGTGTTTCTGAATATTAATAGTGACTTAGATTGCACTCCATTGTTGCAATACTTTACCCTATTTAATATACAGGGTGGAACAGTTAACTTTACCCAATAGGCCTATAGAACATATAGGCCTTCAGTCAACAGGCCTAAAACTAATAGCCTACGTGAATGGAATCGAATGGAAACAAAGAAAAGTCCACTTAATGCAGAATGTTGTGATCTGGGAAATCGTATAGACCTAGTCACATTATCTTTGCTGGCTAGGACTTGGCTGTATTTTACTTGGTAATCTTTTAGCCAACTTTGCTTCGAATTGTCTTGTATTTTTCTTTTCTTCCTACCTGGTTAATTTTTAAACCAAGTTGGCTTCGAATGGTCGTTTGTTTAAAGTTGTTCTTACCGGTATAGCACTGCAAACAGGTCTATAGTAGTTTTGCTTATCTGTACCATAACATTTATAGTAAAGGAAATCACTGCTACAAATGCCAGTGTACAAAAGTTCAGAGTAAATGAACATGGCCACAGTGTGGCAGCTATGCGATGGAAATGAAAGGCAAGCCACAAGAGACTGTATGATGAATGGTATCCCAATCGACAACAGCCGGCCCCATGAACCATCGGTAATGTTGTTGCCAGGCTTAGAGAGAGTGGTACGTTTGCTCAACCACGGCATAGACCACGACGGGATCTTATAGCAGGCAATGAAGGGCGAGAACAGATGGTCCTGGTTCTTGTGGCTGTCAATCTACACATACGTCTGATTGAAAGATGCGTCTGATCTACACATACGTCAATCTACACATACGTCCACCAATACGTCTGCTACAGACGTATTGGTGGACAACTAGGGATAAGCCACAGCACAATACTTCAGATTCTGCACAGGGCATAGGTAACAACCGTACTGTATTTATCTGCGTCAAGCCCTGACTGAGGATGACCTGTTTCGGATACTTTTGCCTGGTTATGCAATGGTTGATGGATGACACCCCAACTGTTGTAGAGCACGTACTGTTTTCAGATCGGGCAACCTTTCGTAGGAATGGCACAGTAAACAAGCACAACGTGGATTATCAATCCGATCAAAATCCACACTGGTTAAGTCAGAACTACTTTCAAGTTCGGTTTAAAATCAATGTTTGCGGGCATCATTGGGGACGGTGTCATTGGTCCAATCTTTTTTGATGGAACCCTTAATGAACAAAGGTATTTGCAGTTCCTGTAAAGGGAACTGTTGAATTCCCGTTATGATTTTCCACTAGCGGTGAGGATGAAAATGTGGTTCCAGCGGGATGGAGCACCGCCCCACTATCATCTGCCTGTTCGACAGTGGTTGAATGACCAGTCCCTTAACTGCTGGATTGGTAGGGGTGTACCAGTTCCGTGGCCAGCAATGACAACCGGTCTCTCTCCATTGGACTACTTCCTTTGGGGTTTCATTAAGATCGAGGTGTATGAAACGGAACCATTGTCGCTCGACGAACTTGAGGATCTGATTCGAGCAGCAGTTGCAGATATCACGCCTGACATGCCATGAAACGTTCGTGCATCACTCGTTAGCAGGTTATGAAGATCGCTTAGCACAAGATGGTGGGCATATTGAGCATCAGCATTAGATATTACAAAGGGTCCATTTTGATCTATGTACCATTGCTATGTATAGGCCTATTGACTATAGGACTATTGGGTAACGTTTTCTGTTCCACCCTGTACATCAACAATCATAAATGCCAAAATATATATCTGGAATTTGTTTGTAATGTAGGTAGAAGTGTTCTCGTAGTACAACGAAATAGTATCAGCCAGGATGTTCTACAAATCAAAAAAGAAAGTAGTAGTGCCAGCTCAATTATACTACCTTTTTCACATGATATATTTTTGTTTTCACCATCGCCTTTTTATTTCCACTCTCAGCCGTTTTCCTGTGATATTTTGCTCAGGGTAGTTCATTCTCCCCGATTTCAGGGAGGGGGTGGAGAAAGGAATAGAATGTGTGATTGGTGTGTTGCCATTATACCATTCCACCGAATTTTAATCTGTCTTAATTTTTGCGTTTTGCTGAACCCCGTTTTGCCTAATATTTATTTTCAAACTACGTCTTGCCCGTGCTGCTGCGCTCGCTACGGCTAAACATACATTAGAAACTGTAGCTAATCACAAAGTATTGCCAATTAGGAATGCTTCTTTTAACTTCTACATTATTAAATTTTCACGAAATGGGAAACAATTTTCGCAAAACGGGATTCGGCAAAACGTGAAGACATCATATTATCCTTAAAGTTTTGATGCCCTGCTCCCCTTCCAAGACTCCCATTTGCCCATTTCCACATTCAAGTGAAAACAGTAGCTCCCCCACCACTTCCTGCCAGACCTGTAAATAAGGAAAATTGGAAATTAAGCCAACAGCGAAAATCATACACTAGAAATAACGTAGTTCAGTAAGCCACCTTTATGCACTTACGTTTCGTCAGAGTGGCATGACCCGGATTCGAACCAGCTACCCGGTTTGCCCCCAGATCACTTGCATAGCGCCTTAGTCGCTATCGCCACATCCTCAACTGGCATAAAGATAACTCACTGAACCCGTTATTAAGGTCACAACCGTGACCAGGGCTCCATTCGACCGAAATTCACTCGGCCATAGAAATGGATAGGAAAGACAAATCATACACTAACAAGGCTCAATAAAGGAGAAATAAATAGACATAAATCGCTGGAAATAATACCTGTTAATCTACAAACGATTCGTATATGAAGAACTATATCAGTACCTATAAATTCAATAAAGCTTATTGACAATAATACAAAGTCAGTAGCCCTATTGAAGTGGGCATGCCAGAAACCCTATTTACCTGAAATTTGTTTAGGTTTTGTTCAGGATTTCTGGTTTTGGGTTGCAAGACAAAACAAAACATGCAACAAAAACAGACCCCCCCCCCGCCCGGAGGGAAAAGGGAAGGGGGGGCGAAACCCGCAACAAAATAAAGAATTTCTGACCTCGCATCAGATCGAATACCCGTCAGGTCGAAATGATCAAACGTCCCATTGTATTGAATTATCATTCGACAGAAAATGTGTGTGCCTTTCCGAATTTTACCCATCAGATGGAATTGTTTTCTCATCAGAAGGAAATTTTTCCGTTATCAGATATAGGTTTTATTGTCCCATCAGATAGAATTGTTTTTCTATCTAATAAAATAAGTGTCTTGCTACCATTACAGCATAACCAGTATTTTGTGCCGAAGAATGTTAATCAGTCCATAACACAGACAGACGTCGTTATATTTATATTGCTCTGTGCTAAATGCATCATATCATTGAACACATACCTTGTGCTCAGTAAAGGAAGGTATCTCCCCTCCTTTTTCATGTTCGTGATTTGCATATGTTACACAATTTACTAAAGTCGTTCAACACAACGAAAAGCCAGCCACATGCATTTGAACGACGTTAATGCAGCCAAGAATTAATTATTAGATTCAAATTTTGAACTTACTGTTGAAAGCTTTCAAAAGCAAAAATATTTACGATATTAATATTCGGATGAAATTATGGCAAGAAGGATAATGGTTTTAGGTATTTGGGAAAAAGTTTGACTTTGATACGAGAGAAAATAAAAGACAAACGTAATTTCATTTTGCTATTTTTTTTATTGTTTTTTCTTGGTGTGATGTTACCTCTTCAGGATCAAGGCCAGGAACTTGTTTTTAACTAAGGAAAAATAAAAAGACAAAGTTAAAACAAATTTCAACTATATAATAGCCGTATGTATGACACAAGTACAATCGTTTATGCTATGCAGACAAGCAGGGAGAATTTTTTCAAACAACAAGCAATGTTTTCAATTAACGAAAATACACATTGTTAAATATTTCTGAGTATATGCAAAACAAAATTTAAAAAATAAAAATAAATCGAGTTTAAAATAAAACTTAAAAAAAATATAAATTAAGAATTAAAATATAAAAAATAGAGTGTACACCAGGTGAATCGTGTAAACTTCTAATTTTCGACTAATATACGGCTAGTACAATGTCACAGATTATTTCTGCTTAAGTTACTGGTGTTAATAATCAAGTAAATATTTTAAATTTTGGCGGATAAACTCTTATGCCATACTTTCTTCACGGCTTCATTCCTGCAAAAATATTGAATTATGTTCAGATTTTACGAAATAGGCATTGTGATGGAGTTTCTGTAAAGTTTATTTACGCTTTGGTACTGCTTTCAGTGAGAATCATTTACATTATTTTACAACCTTTCTGCAAGGTGTAGCATAATCTATGTTACAGCATTATGTATAGATTATTTCTGCCTTGGTCAGTTTTCTGAAAGAATGATTTATGCCAATGAAAAGCTGTCCACAATTGCAATTCACACAATGGTGTAGCTTTCTGCAAAAATGACTTGTACTCTACTAAAATTATCAAAGAGAATAATTTCCACCACAGTTCAGTTTCTGCAAGAACGGTTTATGCCATACCTGAAACTATCTACAAGGGCATGCAACGAATTGGTTGAGCTGTCTGCAAGAATGATTTGAGCCGGGTAAAACTATCTACAAGAATGATTAATACACGTCAAAGTATTCTGCATACATTATTTACGTCATGTTTTTATTTTTCGACAAAAATAAGCTACACCATAGTAAAACGTTTCGCAAGGATAATTTACTAGCATAGTTTTCTGCACGAATAGTTCGTGACTAGCTGAATCCAGCATAACATATGCTGCAGTGTCTAATACTGCCACTCACTCAACCATGGACCTTTGGTCCTGGAACATGCACAGCAAGTGTGACCTCACCTGAGCTGATCTAGTGGCATTGTTTCGTGTCCCATTGGTTTAGGTTTCCTTTTAGCCATGTATGATGAAAGCTGGTGTGAGAAAAAGTAAGTAAGCTATTAGTTTGTTCGACGCTTGTTTGTTTCATTGTGCATATGATTCTAAAAGTGTGGATTTTCAAGTTGGAACCATACAGTCGTTTAGTGGTCGTTCACATCTGTATTTGAATGTTGCTCTCATTGGAGCTTCTGTTTGTGCGGATGTCTTTCAAATCATTACTGTCTTTGCACTTCCCGTTCAATGACTACTTCCTAAACAAAACTCATTCTGTTCTTTTTATGCCCTAAGTAGCACAGAGCTAAGCGTATTAATATAGTTTATGGTTGAAATATGCGCAAGGAAAAAATAATTCACCTTGGTAAAAATCATCAAGCAGGATATTGTGCTATTTACAGAAGCATGCATTATTTTAAAACAATGGTTCAGATTTCTGCAAGAATGCATTATGCCATGGTGAAACTGAGTGGATGGTTACTCCAATGAGTAGATTTCAGTAAAGATTTGTTATGCTGTATTCAGCTTGCTGCTGGAATAACATGATACAGTATGGCAAATGTTTCCACAAAGGCAGAAGAGACAAACAAAACTAAAGGTAAGGAGTTGCCAGGATAGACTACATTTTTTTCTCTTTTCTGCTACCCCACTTCTCTTCACGTATGGATAGTCTTTTCTTAATTATAACAAAATGCCTACTGAGATCACAATCCAATCCAGTTCGTTTTTTGCCTAAGCCACAGTATTTAACTGCCATGAGCGCTTTTACAGTCACAAAACCAGTGAGTGAAACAATTAAGGCGCCTGTAGCACATTGCTCGATGACTCGTGAACAATGAAAAAGATGTGAATTCGAAATAATCGTTAACCATGGTGGCTTGACCCCAACCCAGCCCCCAAACAAAACAAAAGTCCGGCATTTGACCACAAAAATGTCCCTATACTTCAAGGATTTACTTGTTTCGTATAAAACGAAAAGGTTTCACCATTTTTTCTTACCTTTCAATGGTCCATTAAAAAAATTCTGCTGTTGATAGAAATTGGAGTAGGAATATATTGTTAGGAAAAGTGTTTTTCTTAATTCCTTTTTGAGTCATTTGGGACCAATTTGATTAAAATTATTACCTTCGATGGTCAATTTTTTCAACTTTACTTCTCCCTTGATCTAAACAGCTCTCCCCTGACTGAGCAAAAATATTGATTTACGACTGCTTTACTCCCACTCTTTAACGGATGGTTGGTAAGGGGCCTGCACTGCCAATGATTATGTTAATTACTTCTTTTTGTCATTCGAAAGTGACGAACAATTTTCCCCTGGTTTGAACTTGGAAACAGTGGAGTGCCCTCGTGACAGAAAACGGAACACGAACGTGTAAATTTATAGATAACTGCGTTATTGCTCTGCGGGAAGTTGAAACCATCCAAAAATTTTGAAACGCTTGTGATCCAACTTAATTTCCCTTTTTAAGCCTAATAACGACATACTGAGTCAGTTTACGCAAACAACCTTTGAGAAGTTATTGATTAAATTCGTGAGGGACAACCGACAGAATTCTGAAAACGCCTGTTTTATGTGGTCGCCATAAGAGTTAAGTAAACTTGTCCATGTCTGCTACACATTTCAAATTAATTAAACAAACTTAAAAACTTACCGTGATGCACAGAAATGGATATCCACGTATTGTATTCAACTGGTAGGCACTACTGGATGGGATACAATTTCAAGGCGACCTGTCAGATAGTGAACGACGGCATTCGACGGCAGAGGCCACTGCAGATATTGCAGGCAATGGCATAGCACATGACCATGTACGTTGTGGCCATAATTGGAACTAGACGTAACAATATTAAACTGTTAACATACATAAATAAACTTACCAGGACACCAGAATTAACTATGGTGTTGTAATATTACAATATGCCTAAAGTGTCCCGGCCTATCTAGAGTTTACCCCAGAACGACACAGATAATCAATTGTATGTTTTTGGTAGCAGAGTGCCTTGTTGATATCCAAGATGGTTATAAAAACAATAACGGCCGTCGACTAAAGCTGCCCCTTCCAGGAAGACGTAGCCGCTCATAAATACCTGCAGGACTCAAGACAGGCCGCGGACACTTTAAATGAGTCAAAGAAAAAAAAGACATCTGCCTGACAGGCGAAGAACAGGGTATCTACTGTTTACTACCTAAACGTGCCACCAGAGCTGGTTCCCGAGTCCTCACTCTGTGATCCAGCAGAGCTAAAAACTGTTCAGCCTTTCCCAGTGGCAACTTACGGTCATCAAAATAATTAAAAGAAAAGAATACAATGTGGTCCTGAGTTTAAATTTCATTCGGGGCAGTTGTCTTTCCCAACTTTCTCAGATTAGAATATTTTAAATGAAACACATGAACCCTGGAATGGTAGGATTTACTGACAGAATTATGTTGGCATCGTTTCCCAAAAGTGAGAAACTTAAAACATCCGTTTACCAATTAACAGATATCCATCATTATCTCACAATACTTATATTATCCGAAGCAATGGATCGACTCAATATTCAATTGAGTCGTCATGGCAATGAATTCTGCTTCCGATAGGGAGTTTTCAACCTTGAGTGGAAGTGACAAAGAACGTTGCTTCGGCTGTGATTGCGATGGCAAGTTGGATTCTTATTAAATTTCTTAAAAGATGATGATGTTTACAATAAAGCATTTCAATATTAGCATCCTATATGCAACATCTGAAGCTCCTAGATGTTACGTGTAAAAGCCTGGAACCCATGACGTATTCATGACAACCAACAACACCGAGCAACACCAGTGCCTCGGTGGGGAAAAAACTCTCGGGCAGTTGGTTGGTGCAGCCTTATAATCAACAATTCATATTTTCCGTAGCTAAACTGACGTCATGCGACGATCCACCAAAGAATAGCAGTTACTACAAACTTTCATACGAAAACACCAGGATGGCTTCAGAAAACAATTTCACAATTTTAATTTATTAATGCTGTTTATCTTGACGAACAATCACGTGTACAACACGATGATTCGAAAGACATTCTGAAAAAATTCATTAACATCGACCATTACCACAGACGGTGACAATTAATAAAATAAAATGCAGAAGTGCAATAATGATGGGCAGTAAGGGTGACTGTAGCGATATCAGCCAACATAAGCATTGCAGCTGATGACATTCTGAAGCTGCGGTCGTTGGACAGTCGTTGCAGTGGGGAAAAGGGGATATATTTAGGGCTGCTGTTCATTGCCGTTCGTTGTTTCCATCGGTTTTTAGTTGCAGTCTGAACCGGCCATTACACAATTTATTTAGAACCTTCTGTAGTTCTGCAATCAGACTGCATTTGTAGCGCCTACAAGTCTTTGTATTAAACACTATAGAGCAGTGACATTTGCCACCATATTGGCACCAGTATGGGTTTTGGAGGGCATAACTACAAGGTGCACTACATAAAAATGGAGGGAAAAACAACGGGAGAGCGGATTTTTTAGGTTTAGAAGAACGTTGTTTTCTCCAACAACAAAAATCGCGCGTTTTAGGTCTAAGAAATCACTCTTCACAACATCGGCATCAGTATGACGCCCTTCGGTTTCTCTCTGCAGTGCCCCTTGCAGCTAACCCATTAAGGCTCCAGCATAGAGTTATATTTAATAATGCTACGTCGTGTCACTGCTGTATACGACGGGTGTAGTGGCCGAACTGTCCAGCCAGTTGTTGCATCTTTTCCAAAGGCATGCAACAAATTGCCTCTGACAAAGTTGCAATCAGTAGTTAAAACAGGAATGGAACTAAAAAAAAATATAAAGTTACCTGTGTTTGTTTCGTGATATTTCATTATAGCCACTTTGGTAATTGCACTCAGGTAGAAAATTATGAACGTCATGTAAGTGACGAAGATTAAGAGGCTCAGGGCAATGAGGAGGGAACGCTCAATAACCTTCCTCATGTATTTCATGAAACTGTATGTCCAACATAGGTAAGTCAGCACCTACAAGGACAATGGCAGTAGAGTGATGTATTAGTAAAATTAAATTAAATATGTCGTCATTCCATTAATAGCAAGAAAAAATACATTTATTGGATAAACATATTTCAACAAAATCAATAAAAAAATTACCCAAAACTAAGAAGGCGAGAAAAACTGTCAAGTTTTGTGAACGCATTTAATAATAATAAAACACATCCATTAACGGAAGAGAAATGTCAGGATAAACTGGACTGCCACTGTAAAAATGTCTAGTTGAATTAAGACTACCGTTCAAAGAGAGAATAAAAAACAATTGTATAGATTTCATCGATCGCACTGGCTGAAAGTCTACGATTAAAAATCATGATGTTATCAGCCTCAACTACCTCTGACGGAAAAAGATTCCAAAGCCGTCCTGCACGCTGGAGGAAGAAGTTGTGTCTAGAATTTAATGTAGCCTTGCACCTACCAAAGTGCCACCTGTGGCTACAAGTAACGGCGATCCATCACCAGGGTGTGGATTACCTTGCAACAGTGAATACTAGTGATACCAGTGATACCAGTGATGCCAGGCCAAGACGTTAATACCTGATTCAATGAACTCTATTGTTTGACCATATCACTTATTTTTTTCGTTTGAACATAAAGAAATTACTGGTGCCTATCATCGTGCAGCATCACAACATTCATAGATGTATAAATCGACGGATTTATTGACTAACCTATGATCACAGGAAATTCAAGGGTCCCACACACTGTGGTCCTTTGGCGCCCACTGGTTCCCGTCTGTTAAATAAAACTCTTTAAAAACACAAGATATTCGAGAATTGCAATTACAATATCGGGGTTCCACGCTTGATATGAACTTAAAGACCTGGTTTTTCAGACCTCTTAATGAAGAAGTAGGAAAAATTGCCAGCCGTCTTTATTTAAATCTTCCACTGAAAATGTTACTTGTTTGCATTGTTTCGATGGTGAAAACTTGAGGACTTTATAAAATTCTGTGCTAGAGTAACACTGGGGGAAACTAAAATGTGCAAGCGATGTATGTAATAAATGGATGGAAGCCAGTTCCACAAGTAATCGTTAGCCTCCATACGAAAACCTCAAGGGAAGAACTATCAATATCCATTTTCACCAAAATGAGGTAGCACTGCCATCGTGATCAATATCCTCTGAATCTCATATGAAAATCTACTGTAATGAGAAGAACGATCAGTATCCATAGCACTCAACTGAAAATTGATCAATGTCCATATGACTCAACTGAAAAACCCTTAATGTCCGTACTGCTCAACCGAAAAATGATCTACGTCTGTACGGCTCAACTAAAAAACAATCAATGTCCATACGGTTCAACTGAAAAACGATCAATGTCCGTGCGGCTCAACCGAAAATACGATCAATGTCCGCATGGCTCAACTGAAAAGTTGTTTTTGTCTTCACTCAACAGAGATGAAGGTTGCGACACAGACTAAGTATGAAGCAAAGGAAAATGTAAGCTTGGCCTGTTTTGTGTTAATTCGTTTGAAATAGTGTGATGAACATAATGTTTAGAAGGCATAGAGCATACCAAAATATTATTATTACCTTTTTGTACGAATTCTGATACTTTAAACATTAGATATTGAATAACTCAAAACATGAAAAATTGACATTGATCGTTCTTTCCTGAAGTTCTTCATGGTAACGTAGTGGAAGAATCTGGACAGCTCGTACGAAATTGATGATT